>JASDQU010790246.1:91444-104338 GCA_032191745.1 Picea mariana
GATTCATTTCCAATTCGAGCGCGGATGTCATTTGAGCGTATTGTTTTTGTCAAAGAAACAAGATCAATTAACTTGGAATCAATCAAATATAGAACAGCATCGTAATAGGTATCCTCCCGAAACATTTACCAGTTATAGCATACCAACGATAATGAAATCAAATCCAAACAAAATCGTAACAATCAAACCGTTTGTCAACTATAGCACATGGATCATAACCAGATCCAATCTGAGCATGATACAAACCAAATCATTCGAAGGCAAACCATTAATTTTGTAACCTTAACAAGGTAAGACAATCAATCAAAATCAAGCAAAGATCACTTAAATCCAATCAAAATCTATTGATTGCTAAACTGGGAATAACCATATCATATATTGAATCGAAATTTGTTTTATTCAAAGCCAGTCCATATATAGAATGCATGCAATGTAACAGAGCCATTCAATGATGTGAACAGATTTGTTTGAAACTGAAATCAAATCGTTATATAAACCTAGATTATTTACAAAAACAAATGATATCATAACATACCTGTGTAGCGACGAGGTTGCTCAATTATGCCAGCTTGGAGTTTACAACAGTTGTGGCTGATTCCACATTTTTAAACAGGATGGAGCCAGTCGTCTTTTGTTTCTTATCTGTCGCTTGTAGCTTGGCCTTTTGACTGGTCAGGGCTACAATCTGGTCCTCCAAAGATTGAATCTTTGAATGGAGCATCAGAACATCTAGATAGTATCGCTCTAACCACAAATTGCACTGGTCACAAGGTGACTGTGTGGACTTAGACAGAGCAGGCGAGGGTTTAGGAGAATGACCGAGGGTTTCACATGGCAGCTTAATGCCTGGGTAGTTAGGGTCGTCCTTTAGGCAGGGGGGTAGGTTCGACACAAAATCATACCAGGGTTCGGCACACAAACCTTGCGAATAGGGGTATTCGCTAGCCAAGAAACGCTCCACTTCCGAATCAGAGTCCTCACTCAACATGATAGGGTTAGGCTCGACAGGGGTTTTTGGCCTATTCCTTGCCATCCGCGAAATCAAACGTGCATTCTTTTTCCCTTTGGTGCTTGCAGTGAGGTTTGGCTTGGGCTTTTTTGTCACGGGCTTCTTAATGGCCTCTGCACTCTTAGTCATAGTGTGGGGTAAGTCGATAGGAGGTTCGGTTGAGGGTTTAGGCAGTAGAACATGGTAGGGCACCAGGGGTACAACCTTGACCTCGCTCACCACAGGTTTGTCAACCTGTGTAGGGTTCGGATCCTCGAAACCATTTCGAGCAACGAAATTGCTCCAACAATCCCCGTACAGACTCAAATGATAGACAATGATGAGCTTGATAAGCCCATAATGAAAAAGGCTACTGTCAGCCTGGCGCCTTTTGAATTTCTTTGACATTTTAAACAAGCTACGATGCAAATAATAGGGCATATTGAGAGAGTATCCCATAAAAACCATAAGCAAACGCAGGTGGTGTAATAATACCAGCCCGTAGCGACCTTCGCAGGTTACAAACTGCTTGATTATCATCAATAAATCATGCCAACGTTGTTTGAGCATAGTTACGGGCATACCTCTATCACATGAGGTGATTTTGTGCGACTGGAAGAGCAGTGGCCATGGGACTTCCTCGACTTTGCAATTATTGGACCATCATTGTCCAGCAGCAATCAAACCCGTAGCAAGACTGACAAACTTCTCATCAACCTCTAACTGAACATCGCCTACCTTATCTCGACAGCCATCGAAGGTCATGGCAAATTGTCGAGCTACGCAGAGGTTAAAACCCTCGAAACGTTCCACGAAGGTAAGCCATCCACTGTCTGCCAAATCTTGGCGAGCATTGTCAAATGTTAACAGGGCTTGACCGCCATTGGGTTCAACTCGGACGACTGGTGCCATGGATCGAGCACATGGTAAGGGAAGGGTTCGAATTCACCAATGCATACAGGAACAAGGATACCCGAACCAACAACAACGAACGAGCAAAGGGGTAAGCATTAATGGAAGCATGCGAAGGTGGTGGAGTTATTCACTGCCATGCATAACACTCATTATCCAAGTACAACTGCCACATTTCATAGCTGTTCATTCCAAAATAATAGTTCGACCATCAACTTATGTGTACAACCAATCAAATGTAATGTGCATATCAATACGCGCCAACACTATGCCTTAGTGTTCAAAACATTCGACATATAGATCAAACCAAAATCATTATGCGCCAATGTATATAATCAAAAGTTTAATCAAAGTGCCAAAACGAATTCATATAGTTGACAAGCCAATAAGTCAGGAAAATATTATCATAAGGATTAGATCATATATATAAAAACAAAAATAAATCATAACACCTATGCAATTCATAGAATCAATGATTAGGCAAGTCATAAAAAGTATAAATCCATATGCTCAATGCCTCACAAACTTAATAAAGTCAAGTTATGCAATCAATATAAAAATGTCCAATGAGCATAGTTCAACACTCCTTTTAACCATATAACGACAAACAAAAGGTAAGTGCGGTAGAAATATCGATAAAAAGATCATGACAGTTCAGATAGTGATCGAAATGTGACTTCGAAAGGAAAAGTTTTCACGCTTACAGTAGTGAAAACTTAATGAAGACAAATTGCAAATGTCGCAATAAATGAAAGTGTCGTCTATTTGAAAAATGTGAAGAAAAACTTGATGTTCGCAAGACATAGGTGTAGGCAGCTTATAGGGTCATAAAAAAAATTGATTTGGCTGCCAACAATGGCGACACACTGGTAGAAGCAGTTATCTCTATCAAAAGAAACAAATTCAGATTAGGACATCAAAGAAAATTTCAACTCAAAAATAACAATCAGAAAATTGTACTAACATCATTATCAATCATTTTTTTCCAGCAGTGTTTTAAAAGATGAAAACCAATAACAGTCTTAAGGTCAGCAAGTCATGATATTAAAGATAAAATCTTCAATACTGTTGGCATAGCCACTGCTACCAGCAGACGTCCATAGCCTTGACAGGGTTGCCATTTAACCCACTCTAACATCTGTATCCTGTCAAGAAGTTCTAGATCAGAATAAAGGACATTAAAGAGGTTTCTTATATTTTTTACAGATTTTCATGTACCCGACATTGCTTCGCTGCCAGCGGGCCTGTTCAGTACCCTGGCGAAGTTGTCTTGGCGCCATGCATGCATTTACCCGCTGCCAGCAGACCTGTTCAGTATCCCGGCGGGTTTACAAGCACTTCCCGCAGCTCTTTATTAATAATTTATTTTATTTTGTCTTTTCATAGATATATATTTGAGCGGGGTGACGCTGAAAATCATGATATTTTAACATATTTTTTCAGACCTCATCAGAATTTTTTAGGACTGTCCTCTATTTAGATCCATAGATGTTTTATTGACAAAAAAAACTTCCTAAGACAGGGAGACATCTTCTGAATTATTCCTTTACGGAAAAGGGACAGCGTAAAAAGATAATAGATGATCATGACGAACTTTACTCAGAGATCAAAATCAGTCAACTTCTTTAAAACAACAGACTTTTCCAACACAGATATAAATTTCAGAAATATATCATTGATGTTTGTACAAATTTTTCAAAAGTTATTTTAGCAAAGAAAATTTCTTTCGTCTTTGCCTGAAAATCTCAATATACAGGTATGTGTATTTCAACAACAAAAACTAGTAAGCATAAGGGAGAAATCAAAACACACCATCGAAGAAAAAATTGGAAAGCAAAGAAATCCAAACAACGAAAACAAAAAAACAAATATGCACAGAAGGTGCATCTGAAAACCTCATGCAACAATCCCCTAGGAAACTGAAAGAAAGTAGGAAAATCTTGAATGATGGGAAAGCAGTCCTACTCATGGTACCTTGGGTCAGGGTTGATTCAGATTCATTTACCTCTTTACTTTCCATTTAATATTTTCATGACGATAGTGCGTTTTTGAAAATACACATTCAACTAAGAGTAAAGAGAAAAGGATCAAGGGGACTTCCCTGACAACAGCCGTATTATGGTTCTCGTGGTGCGCCCACTTGCATGCATGACTGCATTATTACAAAGATAAATAGTGAGAAACAAAACTAAAAGAAAACCTATTCCTAAACCTACCCTAACTTTTAAATAAATCAGGATACTACGTGAAGTCATGCTTCCAATGTAGCCATCGGAGTAACTCTAATCCTGCAATGAAAACAAGATCAAGCATTATTAAAAAGAATGGTAATATATCAACAAATGATAGAAACATATCACGCTTACCTTCATAATCAACATCTAGAAACAAAGTAAGCATGATCTTACCATTTCCTCGGATATTCTTGTTGTACGAATCCTCCAKCCATTGCGCAATCTTGTCGTGATAAGGGTCATAATGGCATGGGTGAGTGTAAGTAGTTTTGGAAAACTCGTCAGGATTACGAGGAAATGGAATAACCATCAGCCAAGGCTGAAATGCCCCATCTTCCTGACAATTCTCTAAGTATTCATTAATTTCTTCATATGGAGGATCTGAAAGAAATATGCCACACCTACTTCCAAGATTCTTAGGTAAAAAGAAAGCAAGCTCAACTTTGTCTTTATTGTGAAATTTTTTCATATATGAATATTCAAGACATCCTAAGATCCTGTCACAAAAATGGGGATGTAAACCGTGACTTTGATGAAATGAATATATCAATGGGCAACTTATCATAGGAGGATTCATGTGATCAATTGGATCATTGGTTTGAATGTTTCCTTCAATGCGATTGATCATTTCAAAATGTGAAGCATCAACATTAATATTCGAGCTAAGCAAAGAACGAGTATGAAACTTAGAATGTTTGATCTCCATAAAACATAATGCATTGTCTTTTTCAACCATAAACTGTGTAAAATCATCTCGTAACATGTCTTCTTCCCATGTGAGTGATGAAAGTGAACAAGCATCAAATCCGGTTTTATCAATGTTATGCTCAGAATTAACTTCACCAAAATTTAGCATATTGAAAGGATATGATTGTGGTGGAAAAGAGTAGTATGTTGTAGGTAAGATGTCAAGTCCACCAGAATCTAGGAATAGATCAGGATATAAAGAATAAAAGGAATCAGAAATAAGCAGATAAAAAGAATCTCTTGAACTATGATACTCAACGATGGTATTCTCAAGACAATTCTCTTCACTTTCTTTAAAACTCTTACTCTGTTTTGGTGACGAATTCCTTAACATAATATGATCATCTGGATTTGTCTTTTGTGTGATAGAAAATTCAACATTTATGTGACAAACATCTAGTCTTTCCTGTGAACAAAGTGCGTTTTGAGGATGAAGGTTTAAAGTTTCTTCTTCTAGTTGCGTGACTTCTTCTCTAATCAGTTTCATAGGAGTACTAGAACAATCAAGAAGATTTTCGTTACTTAAGTGTTCTTCAATGACTGATTTCAAATGTTGATTAGAGCATGAGTCAAAAGAATGAGGATATTGACCTTGAGCCAGAAATGAATCTTCTTCCATACTAGTCTTAGACTGAAAATACAATGATTCAAAGGAAAAACCAATTTGGTTGCCAATAAGAGCCTGATCAACAGATTCTACTTCCCTGGCTTGTTCAACATTATCGGAAGAATTTTCCTCTTCTTGCGAAGAAGATTGTTCTTGCAGTTGGGTGATAGGATTTGCAATTAGTTCTTTGTTCATGCTTGAACATGAATGAATGGAAGGGGTGGAAGAATCATAGAAGAGATTTAATGCCAATGACATGTCATCGAGATTAAATTTACAAAGGATATGATAGACTCTTGTCAAAAAGTCTTCTGAAGATGAATCTTCGTTGATTAGCGAAGTATGAAATTCTTCACATAATTGATTGAAATCATAAATTTCAAAAGCATATAGAAACTCATCTACAAATTGAAACCAATCAAAAATGTGACATGCCGGAAAGGATTCAAACCAATGTTTGAGTCGACCTCTAAAAGTAAAAGCGAACAGTCTGCATAAAACTCCTAGATCTGAGATGTCATGTTTGATGCATTTGCACCAAAACTTGTTAAGATGGTCTTTAGCAGATGTATTGCCTTCACCATCGAAGGTGAGTTTGGACAAGCGAGAGACTGTCTTGTTGGGAACATTGGGTAATGAGAAGTTGAAAGCATGTTCCAACACAGTGATTTGGGGAGCCATGGGGGAAATTGAATATACTTAAAATAAAGGCTCCAACAAGGCCATCTTGTCAGTCGGCCCTCCTTCTAGCGCCATTTGTTGACGGGCGAAATCGATCGTCCGTCAACTGAGAGAGTGGAACCGGTCCGGGTTTGTCTAATAACCCAAGCCGTTTGGGATGAACCACCCTGACGGGTTTAGCGGCTCCGTTAGCCGATCTAAGGTCCTAAGAAAACAAAAAGAAAACTAATCTAAACTAACTAATCTAATTAAAACTAAATAAAACAAACTAATAAACTAATCTAACTATTCTATATATACAATCTACTAACTACTACTATACTAATTCTAATTAATTAACTAACTAACTACTAACTGAAGTATAACTTATTCACAAAATGTACAATATCTACACTTTACAGATTTAAATAAAACCTGAAAAACTCATTGATATTATGTCCTAAGACAGCAAGAGATATTTTTTGATGATTTTATAATTTTATAAACAAGAAATAAGACAGAAAACTAACTAAACTAAACTATTAATACACTAATTCTCATTACTAATCTAAACTAAAACATATATCTAACTAAATTACTAATAATATACTAAACAAATAAATGACAAGCTGACCTGGAAACGCTCCAGGTTTGTCCTGTGTATGATGACTTTTTTAGCAGATCAGAGAAAGGAAACTCGCACCGAATAACCCAGAAGCTTCTCGTAAATGATAACTGTGATGCTCTTCAAGTTTTTTTACAGGACAAACAAGACATAAAAATCACAAGCAGCATATAATTTATAAATCTCTACAATTAGGTAAACCAGTATGCAAAGATCTATACATAAATAATTCAATTGATGAAGAAGAGAAATCTGTCATTCATAAACTGAATCAAGTAATTGTTGTGTTTTTAAATTAGTGAAAGAAATCAGGCATGTATCATATTAATTCAATCATATCATTTTGCAAAAGACTATGATAGCTAAAGAAGTCATTAATCAAATGCAAACTGATAAACATAAACATGAAACAAAAGATTGATATTATGAAAAGCGAAAGCTGTAGCAGAACATCAACTTCTGTCTCAGTTTGTATTCAAAATCCATAGCTTGGTTCTTCCACAAGTGAGGAGGATGTTATTACAAAAATAATAAGTATTTATAAGTTTTTCCACAGGGTAAAACCTCCCTGTGGCAGTTATCAAACTGTTTACATGAAATCTGGGAGATATCCCAAAATTGCCTAAACTAGGAAATTAAAATGAAACTAAAACATCCAAATATCCTCTAAACTGTCCCTCCTATCCCATGCAATTTCGAATTCACCTGAAACACGTCAGAAATAGACAAGTTAGAGAGATATTTTATTAATAAAACAATAAAAATATAATTATACAGACTTAGCTACAGAATCATCTGATTCTGTAGCTAATCTAAATAAAGATACAGAATCAGAATTTAGATTAATTCAAATCTTTTTAAAGAATTAAATTTAATCTTCATCCAAGAACTATCTGAAAACAAATCATTTAGTTTGAAAGAATTATACCAACAGGATCCACATCATTTAACCGAATACAGAGATAGCAATACTCTGTTTCGATTATTGTCATAAGTGGGGTAAATGAAATCATATGTAACAGCATCGTAATCATTTCTCAACAAATCGAATCCATCTGTTATGAGATCGTTTATCATTGCACAGTGAGCAAACAAGATTGATTTTCCTTTACCAAAATCGTTCCAGCCTAACGAATTACAACTGGGTTTGACCAATTCGTTTTTTACACATTTAAAACCAAACCAAACAGCAATCCAAACAAGAGAATTAATCGGCTGAGTTTAGCATATTCATTGCAAATCATAATCGTTTTATGTTTCGGGCGTAGTTGCACAGGTTTAATAAGACCATTGCTTTTATAAAAACAGAGTAGTTATTTCCAAATTTAAATCGAACAGAGTGGTATTCATAATTTGGAAAATCGTATGACAGAGCACATCGTAACAACTGCACTCCCGAAATTATTTGTCAAACACAGCATACGAATCATACAAGATCGAATCCGAGGGTAATCGTATTCTAAATAGAGTATGGAACTTCCCGTGAGAGGTGAATACAAAATGAATTGTATTGAAACCACACCATTAATCTGTTACTTCACTCAGCCAGGCTTAGCAAATGAAATCCAAACGAATAGCCATAAAAGTCTGTGAGAAAATTATATATCAAATCGAAACTCTTCCTATTTTTAGCAAAGCAAAACAATATACATGATGAACACGAATGACAAAGGCATTTGAATGAGAAACAGAGCTATTTGAAAACAGAATCCATACCATCACATTAACCTTGATTATTCAAAAAATGAAACTGACATCGAAATTCATACCTGGGAGGATTGATCAAGGGTTCAAGAGTGTGAGAGGCTAGACAGGTGAGAGGGAGTTCTGAAGCACAGATCTGGAGTAGTGATAAGCATTCTGGAAAATGCACACAGACTCAAAACGCATGTTCTAGCCACTAAAAAATTGACCTATAAAACGAGAGCTAGATCTCTGTAGTAGCTCACTTTCTGAAGAAACCGCCCACAATGAAGGTAAAGGGGCTAAAAACGGTTCTGGGTTTTCAACGGTTTGAGCTAATTCAAATCCGTTTGCCCTGAATCGCTCATGCAAAAACGTGACTCTGGGGGCAATTACGGGGAAGTCTTCTCTGGCAATAATGAAACCAAAACTAACTCTGAACACCAGGGGGTTTGAATTCGCCCTACAGGAGCCAGGAGAGAACACACAGTGAGCCGGGCTAAGGGGAAAGGGTTTGAACAGAGTAGGCTCAGAGATTTTCCCAAAAATCAACAGCGGTAACCCTGTAAGGAGGTAGGCATTAATGCAAAGTGTGTGAGGGTGGTAGAGCTTACTTCTGCCATGCATAAGGGTTATTATGAAAGTACAACCGCCATTTTACATAGCTGTTCTACCCACTATAGCATAGTTTAACACTCATGTCACTTGCCCAACCAACGAAACAATGGTAAGTGTATAAATAATGCGTTCAATCAAAGTTATACCAAAGTTTGAAACCATTAACATATAATTTGAAACCAAACTAAATGTTTTAACCATGCGCCAACGTATCACTTATATCAATCGTTTGACCAATGTGCCAATGGGTATTCATACAATCGGTAGGCCAATAGTTATGAAAAAATTTATATAGGGATTATATTAAGAGAATATATATAAAGAAAAATAATCATAACCCCTATGCATTTTCACGAAATCAAAGGTCAAGTAGGTCAAGTAAAATGCAAATCCAAATGTTAATGCCTTACAAACTCAATAGAACCAAATTATACAATCAATCAAAGCATGAGTACCGATCAAAGGATCTTGACAGTTGTATAATGACAAATTAAAAGGTAAGCGCAATAGGCATATCGACAAAAGATCATGACAGTTCAGATAGTGATCGAAATGTGACTTCGAAAGGAAAAGTTTTCATGCTTACAGTCGTGAAAACTTAATGAAGACAAATTGCAAATGTCGCAATAAATGAAAGTGTCATCTATTTGAAAAATGCGACGAAAAACTTGATGTTCGCAAGACATAGGTGTAGGCATCTTATAGGGTCATAAAAAAAATTGATTTGGCTGCCAACAGTGACCCATTCTGCAATTGATTCGTCATGTATCATGTGAGTGACTTGTGCAATATATAAACTTGGAGTGATGAATTCGGCAAGAACAACTGCTTCTCGGCCATAAACTAGTTGAAATGGAGTATATTTATGCAACTTATTTGCAATAGTCTTGTAGGCCCATAATATTGTTCCAACCCTTTCATCCCAGTCATCTCAATTAGCGCAGCAAACTTTAGTGAATCCCTTCTCTAAGATTTTGTTAAACACCTCCATTGTACCATTTTCTTGTGGATGATACGGACTACTCTTATGGTTCTAAATAAGAAATTCACAAGTAAGAGTAGCAATAGCCTCACTGATAATTTGGGTTCCTTGATCACAAGTTAAACTTTGAGGGCACCCAAATCTAGTGATGATGTTCTCAAAGATGAATTGAGTTGTATTCGTAGAACAATCCTGAAAAGCTTATGCTTCAACCCAGTGAGTTAATTAATTGGTTGTGGTGATGATGTATCTATCCTTTGAGTGTTTAGTCGATGGATTAATGGGACCGATGAAGTCCACGGCCCACTTCTTAAAGGCATGCAACACGCAAACAGGGTGTAATGGTAACTCATCCTTGTATGATGGCTTACCAACTCGGTGACAGACATCACGTGTTCTGGTATAGTTTTTGGCATCCTTGAATACATTTGAACACCACAATCATGCATGTAATATGTTTTGTGTTGTTGCCTTACCTCCTATGTGGCCTCCCGCAACTCCATTGTGACACTCACATAAGATATCTAGCCTTTCATGGTCAAGTACACATCATCTAAGGATATTTTCCAATCCGAACTTGTACAGCTAACCTACAATCAATGGATAGTCTACCGCATGAACCACTAGGTGTCTCTTTTGATTTGTGGAATAACCTTTGGGGAAAACACCCATGCTCAACCACAAAGCAATCTCAGACAAGTAAACGGGAATAGATTCAACTTTGAAAATATTTGCATCTGCGAGTTGTTCATCTACAACTCTACCACTCTCTCGTGACTTCAGTCTAGATAAATGGTCAGGACCCACATTTAATTTACCTAGCTTAACAATGAACTCAAAAGAAAACTTTTGAAACAACAACAACCATCTACAAATTTTGTCTTCCAGGACAGACTTATTAACCAAATATTTTAAAGAAAAATGATTAGTGAAGAATTTAAAATGAGCACCCAATAGATAATGCTTAATTTTTTGTAAAGCATAAATCATTGTCAAACCTTCCCTTTCGGTGGTGGTGTAGTTGTGCTCAGCTTGAGAAAGCTTCCGGGTAGCAAAGTAGATGGGATGATCTAGGTTCCACTAGTAGGAAAGCAAGGATCGCTCCCAAAGCAATACTAGAAGCATCGATGTGTACATTGAATTCCACTTGCCAATTTGGGTATACCAAGATAGGGGCAGTACTCAAGTTTTCTTTAAGGGTGTAAAAATCTTGATCACACTCTGGCTGCCACTTGAAAACTTCAGATTTTTTCAGTAGTTTCTCCAATGAGGTAGTTATGCTTGCATAATTTCTGATAAATCTGCAGTAGTATCTAGTGTGACCCAACGTTGACCGCAATTTTTTAGCACTCGTGGGATGTGGCATATTGAGAATGACAAAAAATTTCACACAATCCACTAGTACTCCTTCCCTACATACTATATGTCCTAGCAAATTTCCAAACGGTAAACAAAAAATACATTTTTTTTCAGGTTTAAAGAAATCTGTAGTTGTCTACAATGTTCAAACATCAATCGGAGCAAGCCTATGTGCTCCATCAGTAGGCTATACATTGTCCAATCCTCCATATACACTTCAAGAAATTTATTAATAAAATCACGGAATGCAGCAATAACTAGGTGAGAGAAAACAATTGGGGCATTCTTCATCTCAAAGGGCATCACATTATAAGCAAAAGAACCCCATTATGTAGTGAAGGTAATCTTTCTTTTATCCTCTTCCACAATTCTAACATGATGGTATCTTGAGAATCCATCTGTAAAATAATAGGCTTCATTACCCGCCACTTGATCAAGAACTTCATCACCAAAGGGGGTAGGAAAAGGGTCATGCACACAAGTCAAGTTCATACTCATGTAATCCACATAGACTCTTATATCATTAATGCCATTCTTTCTTTGGATTACAATAGGATTGATCCACTCAGCCTCTTCTACAGGAAAAATCAGCCCGAAAACTAACATTCTATCAATCTCTTTCTTAACCTTCTCTTTTAATCGCAGATTGAGACGATACGGTCTGTGTTTAACTGACTTAGCCTCAAGTTTTAAGTCAATCTTTATTTTGCCTAAATCTCCCGTAATTCCCTTCAGTCCTGATAAACTCTTAGGAAAGAGATCCTCGTACTCCTGCAATAGAGCATGTATCTCTATCACAGTTTGTTCATCCCAGTAATCACCTATGGACGCCATCATAGGATGTTCCTCACTCCCTATGTTTACTTTCTGCAAACTCAAAGGTTGGGTGTACGAGTTGTTGATGTCACATGATATGGTATCCTTGACTTCTCTTGTTCTGGTGGATTCCTGAAAGGTTAAATGTCTGAGTTCCTCCAAGTCCTTAGGATTTTCAGAGTCCTTATCAACTTTACTACAGGTCATGGGTATTCTCATAGGGGATGGATACAAGCTATATTCAAGCAAGTGTTCATGCTCAAGAGAAAATTGTAAGTGGATATTTCGACTTAACCTCAATACTAAACAACATATTCTTAATTTGTTGGAGCACAACTGTGATTTCGGGAGTCTTACCAGAGAATAAGAAATCATGGCAGAACTGATTCTGAAGTGTCTTCCAGCATATTGTTTGTCTTCTTGTTTTCTCGTGTGTAACATCCCGCTCTGGCGCACTGAGACCACTTATTCTTTGAGGACACTTGCTTGCAAGTGATCTGGACCCTTTTTGATGTTGGACCTTATATATTTGATTATGATGTGATTGACAGATGATATGATGCGTTACTATTCATGTATACGGGTGCTATTGACTCAGTTGATTGAGTGTGCAGGTTTGTGACCTTGAGGATGCGGAGGCATCGGTAGACCCCCTTGGACTCC
>JASDQU010790246.1:113601-126631 GCA_032191745.1 Picea mariana
TCGGGGGCAATGTCCCTCGATGGGGGTTCGGGGGCGAATCCCTCGAAGCAAAAATTGCCTTATAAAAGTATATTGTAATTTCATTGTAAATCTGGACCGTTCATTATAAGGTCACAGATCTAACGGTAGAGATTATGTTAGGGTTTTTTTCCTTATAAGGAAACCCTCTTTTATGAGGGAAATGTATCGTGGCTATGATTGATGGTGAATATTGTATTCTGAGAGAGGATACTGTGAGAGAAAGAAGAGGAAGTTACAACGGGTTTTGCTGTAGGTTGTATCCCTTCATTTGCTGGATAATAATAAAGGAAGGACCTGGCAATTTCTCTGGTGGACGTAGCCCACACTGGGTGAACCACGTAAATCTGTGTCTCTCTTGTATTGTGTGTCTTCTGTGTTTTGTTTCTGCATTTGTTTTATTTTATTGCTCCGTGGTCCTATTTTTCTAACAGGACTTACGTTCAAAGTATTGTTATTAGATGAAGTTTAAAAAGTGGTAGGATGGATTGAAGTTCAAAAAAGTGTCGATGGCCTAAAGTTTTAAAATTGCTCGATGAGCAATGTTTCGGAATGGATCAAGGGGCTTAAATTCAAAAACAGATCGATATTCCAAAATGCCCTGAAGTTTAGAAGTGGGCCAAAGTTGGAGAAATGCTTAAAATTTTGTAATGGCCCAAGGTTCAAGAGTGGGATGAAGTTAAATTTGGCCCTAATGTTCAAACATGGTCCAAATATTGGAAGAGACCTAATGACCTAGTCCATAAATGCCTTGAAGTTTATAAGAAGGCCAATGGCACAAAGTTTGAATTTTCATGATGGGTGATGTTTTAGAGTTTCCAATGGAGTTAAGTTTAAAGTATGGATGTTGGGAAAATTTTAAAAGGTGGCCAATGACCGATGAAATACATGGAAATAGTCCTGATGGCCTTAATTTTGAACAATGGTTGAAGTCTCAAAAGGGGTGGAAGTTTCAAATCAACTTAGTCTTTGAAAAGGGGCCAAAATTTAAAATTAACCGAAAGTTCGCAAGAGGGGCACCCAACCAAGAAAACCGGAGAGCCAGCGACACAGGTGTGGTGGAAGAAAAACGCAGGGTTTTTGAATGCAAGGCAAAATTGGGGTTTCCAGAGGCAATGCAAGGCAAGTTGGAAAGAGGGGCGCCCAAAGGCAAGCCGAGTTGGCAAGAGGAGCACCCAACCAACAAAATTGAAAGATCCAATGACACAGGTGTGGTGGGAAAAAAAAATTGGGGTTTCCAGAGGCAATGCAAGGCAAGTTCACAAGAGAAACGCCCAACCAACAAAACCGAAAGAGACAACCACACAGCTGTGGTGGGAAAAAAAACTTGACGTTTCCTGAATGTAAGACAAACTTGGGTTTTCCAGAGGCAATGCAAGGCAAGTTGGCAAGAGGGGCGTCCAAAGGCAAGCTGAGTTGGCAAGAGGAGCACCCAACCAAGATAGTTGAAATAGCCAGTGACATAGGTGTGGTGGGAAAAAAAAGTTGGGGTTTCCAGAGGAAATGCAAGGAAAGTTCGAAAGAGAAACACCTACCCAACAAGGTTGAGCATTCACATATAAGAATATCATTAATGACCAATACAAAAAAAAAATCTAGCTCTCCCAATTTTCATCCACTGGTGATGGAAGATGGTCTGTGGTGTTGAATTGCACCAACAAAAGCACAAAAAATACATGAGTTGTTTAACTTCTAGGTGATGTAACTTTCAACTACAAACTCAGAATGGGACGAGAGTATAGGCATTGGAAATCTATTTTAGAGGAGAAAATAAAAATATTCATAATTGGGAAATGTATTTGTGTTTAGTAATCCTGAAACAATTACATAATAGAGCTTTCAAGCTTGATTTAACAAGGCAAATTGTTCATGTGGGTGAACCCTAAAGTATCTTAAACTTGTAGAAATATGTCTATGATGAAGAATGGACATACTAGATGAAAAAATTATAAGGTGTGATTGCTTATCTTCCATGATGATGCTTTCATTATGATGTGGAGGCACAATTGGCTCGGTAAGAGCATGGTAGTTTAAGGTGCTTGTCAACTAGTAAGTTAAATGTTTGATTGAGGATGGCTAGGTATACTTGGCATATTTGAATTGATGGTAAATCATGACAAGGGAAAGGGACTAAGGTTGTTGGTGCCCTTAGTAGAAAATGCATTCAATGCATTTTTCTCCAACTAATTCATAGGAAGAATATTTTCAATTTGGAATCTTTCTTCTTTAGCTAATTCATTGAACACCATAGAAGACTTCCTCAAATTAATATCCATACTTGTAACTTTAAAATAGATTCCCAAAATCTCCTTAATGCTTATAATTTCCCTTAAATATCCATGTCTGGAAGTCGTTATGTCATATACAAAGAGTAGATGTGAAATGACCCATGAATTATAATTTTTTATTCCCTTTACTAACCTTGTTCTCCTAGCATCTTTGATCATAGTACTTAATCATTTGGCTACTAATAAAAAGAGAAAATAAGATAAAGGGTATTGTTGTCATAGGCCTCAATATGAATTTAAAAAACTAGAGGGAGAACCATTTATAAGAACTATAAAGGAAGTTGATGAAAGACACCCCATAATCCATTCTATTATTTGTAGATTCATTCTAAGATGGAGCAGTAACAATCTAAGGCATAACTAGTTCACTTTGTCATATGTTTTTTCAAGGTCCAATTCATGACAACAATAGGTGGTTTCTGGGTTTTATTTGTGTGCAGTCCTTCTTGGGTTGATTCCACAACATCATGGATTTGTCTATTGTATAAAAAACCAAAATGTTCTTCATACTAATTTAATACCAAGGCTCCTTTGAAGGAGTTTAATACCAAGGCTTTTGGATCCTTTGAAAGAGTTTAATACCGATTTTATTCCATCCTTTGCCACTTGTGCTTCTATACCTACCTTTGTTTCCTCATTAATAAGCTTGGAAAATAACCTAATGATTTCCATATTTCACCAATATTTCCATCTCTAGATCTTTAAACAAATTTTTGAAATGTTGTTTTCCCACCTCTACTATTTCCTTGAAAGATTTGATTCCGGAACCATCTAGCTTACTAATCTCCCAAATAGTATTCACAATTCTCCCTTGACTCACATACTTATGAAAAACTTAGTATTCATGTCACCTTCATAAAGCTAGATAGATCTACGTTTTGAGCCTCCACTATGTATTCTCCTTGTTAGGTAAAGACTTATTCTTTCCTTGAAGATCCTTGAGAGAAATAAATTCTTCCTTAGAAAATATCCCATCCTCGTTATTATCAAAAATTCATTTGATGCCTTCTTCCACTTCTTTGAGCTCTTTCCTGTTTTTTTAATCATAAATTTGAGACCACTCAGCTACTAACCCTTTTACCCTTTTCAAATTATTCGTGAATTGTTTTGAATTATCTTTGTGTTTGTCAAATTTATTCCATTCCCTAATGAATTGCCCTCTAAATTCCTCTTCAGCTAGAAATGAATTATTAAACTTAAAAGGGGAACTAGGTTTCCTACCTTCATATTCCAATTAATTTTCCCCATACTTTTCTTTTATTTATATTTAAGTTTAGATCCCCTCCAATTATGATGTTGTCCCCATTAAAAAACCCCAAATCCCTAAGCCCTTCCTAAAAAGGTTTTTTATCACTATAGTAAAGGTTGTACAAGTTAATAATTTTATACACCTTCCCTAATTCCATAGACCCGACTTCAATCTCAATACCTTCATTTAAGACATTGGAAGACATTGCAACTAGATTGGCATTCCACCTTAAGACTAATCCTCCTAAAAGTTCTTCAAAATCCACCAATTTTTGTTTTCATTCTTTTAGAAAGGAAGACAAAAATTCTACAGTTTTAGAGCCAACACACACAATTTCTTGGAGAAGAAAGACATATGGTTTGTAAATATTCGTTTTGGACTATATTTAATGGTTATCAACTTACACTACTCCCATGGGGATTTTTTCTTCTCATGGCACAATCAAGGGGAAACAAGTCAAGAGATAGGAGAAAGAGGTCAAACCATTTCCTCCGGCCGTGTGCCCTCCTCCGGTGAAAAACTGTGTGCCCTCCTCCTCTGCAAATTGTGTTCCCTCCTCTGTAAATGACTATGCCCTAGCCTCTGCAAATCATGTGCCCTCCTCCTCTGCAAATTGTGTTCCCTCCTCCTTCTCCCGTCCTCCAAATCCCTCCTCCTCTCCAAACCGTGCTCCAAATCCGTCGTGGTGGTAGCTTGCAACCTGTGCGTGAGTGATATAGTGGTCAGACTATGGTGGTGAGTGTGTGATGTAGACGTCACCCCCTGGCACCCATCCACGATCACCAGGATCTTCTTTCTTCTTGGCCCAAAGAATTTGACGGTTCTTCTATCTCCCTATCCAGAGATCTGCACTCCACAGGTTCTCTTCGTCTCTCGACCCTCTCTTCTTCATTTTGGAGGATCAGCACTCGCGACTTCGCGAGTTCAACAGTTGAATACTAAGCTTTTGGATCCCCAAGATCCGATGTCCTGATCTCCTCCCGCTTTCTCAGGACTTTCGCTTTATCGCAGCTTCACACTGTCGCGACTTCGTTGCTCGCGACTCCCAGCACTTGTCCTCCAACTCCCAAGTTCCGATGTTCCGAGACACCGATATCCTCCTCTTGTGCTTTCGGACCCTCGTGCCTCGCTACTTGATCCTCCAAATATTTGGGCTTCCAACTCACGAGTCCGATCTCGTGAGACTCACCAATCTCAGCCACCTATCCTCCACTCACTTTTGTTGTCCCACACGGCTTACGTCACCCTCAGGATGTCGCACCTCACAACTCTCATGACTTCACTTGTGTAAGGTTGGATTATTACCTCACGAACTCTCGATATGTCGATCCGCAAGTGAACCACGCTCCTCGCGATCCCAATCGACGGCTCCTTCCCTTCTGAGCTTCAAACTTCTCCACGATTGCACTATAACTTCCGCAATATCCAACGGCCCTCGGATCCTCGCGACTTTCCTCGGAGAAATCTGGACTGTCCATTCTTCCTGATGAAATCTCTGAAATGACGAGATGCTCCTCCATGGGACTTGTCACCCTGCACACAAATTTTCAGCACCTACTCGAACACTTCGATGCGCAGCCTCTTTGTGAAATTCTTCGACGAATTTGAAGGCCTACTCCTCCTGAGCTTGTTCTCGACTTCTCACGTCCTTTTGAGAATTTCTTTGCACGCACTCCTAGCGGCAAACCTTCAATATATGCTCAGTGTGGAAGTTTTTCGACTCTGCGCACTAACCTGCAACAACAGTCCTTCACTCCCTTTACTCAGAATCGCAACCCTGAGTCTTCGTCCAGCTTGCGCATGCCTTGCACGGATCTGGTGCTTAATCTGCACTTATGGAACTTAGAACAAAAGTTCTCTCTTCTTGAACCCTATTGTCAACGCACTCCTTGCGGATGATTTGACTGCACTCCTTGCAGGAATTCTCTGATTCAAGTTAGATGAACAATTGAAACTAACTCCTTGTTCTCCTTAGACTTCAATTCAACCATGAAATCACATACACAACATATAAAAGTAAATGCATGACAAGAAGCAAACATTCATGAGCATAATATCAACAATACACAGAGAATAACACAACCATGGAATTGAATCAAAGCTTTCTTCTATTAATTCAATATCTATACATGGAGGTTCTTCAAACGCTTCTCTGCATGCTCTTTTCTTCTGAATGCTTGATAATGTTACAATGTACAAAGGAGGGTGTCTATATCCCGTTTCCCTCTTGAGCTCCAAAGCTATTAAATCTAAATTAAATTCCTATCTACCTGCATTAAATCTATTAAATGCCTCATCTACCTAAGGACGTGAGCTATCCGCTCAAGGTCATTTACAATATACAAAGCACGCTTCATCAAATCAACATATTAATGTTTTGCGCAACAATATCAAGGTGCAATCCAAAAAGAAATCACGCTGGCTTGTCCAGCTGTCTTCTGCTTCTGTGCTGGCTTGCTTGACGTGGATGATGCTCCTGCATCATACTCCCTCGCTTGAAAAGTTTCATGGGCTCCTGTCCATGAGCTCCTACACGGTCTGTCCATAATTTTGTATCATCGCTTTAGTTTCCCAGCTGGCATCCTCCATTAGGTGATTCTTCCATTTGACTAGATACTCAAAGTATTGCTTTCACCTAGTCTTCCTACCCACTCGCTTGTCCAATATGCATTCCATCTGTGGTTTCTCTGCTACTGGCAATTGTTTCATCCACTAGATCACTGGTTCTTCAGTTCCAGTTTCTACTTCTCCAGCCCTGTATGGATATAAATCTGTGATATTAAATATCAGAGATATTCCGATGCCATTCGGCAACTCAATCTCATATGCATTTTCTCCAAATTTCTTCAAGACCCTGCATGGCCCGATTTTCTTCATTTTCATCTTATTATATGTTCCCCTCGGAAACCTTTCTTTCCTCAGATGCGCCAGAACTAGATCGCTAGCTTCAAACTGAAGTTGTCTCCGATACTAATCTTCTCTGCGCTTATACTCTTGATTTGAATTCATCAGTCGTTGTTTCACCTGACTGTGAAGTTCCTGCATGGCCTCAGCGTATTCCTCTGTACTAGCACTGCTAGTCGTAGTCTGTTCTAAATATCGCAATTCAGAAACTCCCCTCGGTTGTGTCCCATACACAATTTGAAATGGGATTCTGCCTGTACTCCAATTTACTGAATCATTATATGCAAACTTGGCCTGTGGCAACACATTATCCCAGCTGCTGTGATGCTCCGTCACCAGGCTTCTCAGTAAGTCTCCCAAACTCCTGTTAACCACTTCCGTCTGTCCATCTGTCTGAGGATGATAAGTAGAACTAAATGCCAGATTAGTTCCCATATTTTTCCATAGCGTCCTCCAAAAATGACCTATGAATTTAGTGTCCCTGTCCGAAACAATACTTTTCGGCAATCCATGAAGTCTAACAATCTCTTTGAAAAACAAATTTGCGATGTGTGTCGCATCGTTGGTCTTCTAGCATGGAACGAAATGTGCCATCTTCAAAAACCTGTCTACGACCACAAAGATGGAATCAACCCCTCTCTGTGTCCTCGGAAATCCCAGTACAAAATCCATGCTGATCCTCTCCCACGGCCTCTCTGGTACGGGCAATGGCTGATAAAAACCTGCATTCTGTTTTCTGCCCTTAGAATGCTGGTAAATCCGACATCTGTCAACAAACCGTTTTACATCTGCACGCATCCTCGGCCAAAAATATGATTCGCTTAGCTTTGCGAATGTTTTGTCGTGGCCAAAATGTCCGTCTAAGCCTCCGTTGTGTTTTTCCTTTATCAAATTCTCCCTCATGGAGAAATTTGGAATACACAGTTGATTGCCTCTAAACAACAATCCCTCCTGGATCATGTAGTCTATCCATGGGCTTCGATCCCTGAGAACAGGATTCTTAGTTGCTTCATATGCTTCAACAAAATCTGCATCACCTGCATACATGTCCTTGAGGTTTTCAAAACCCAAGGTTTTGACTTGGAACTCCTGCAACAACAAACATTTCCTGCTCAAAGCATCAGCCACTTTGTTAGCAGTCCCTGATATATGTTTGATTACAAACGTGAAATTCTGCATATACTCTACTCATTTTTCATGCTTATGATTCAACTTCTCTTGTTGACTTACAAACTGCAATGCATGATTATCACTGTACAATACAAATTATTTTGGGATCAAGTAATGCCTCCACTTCTTCAGTACATGTATGATAGCGAAGAATTCCTTATCATATGTGGAGTATTTCAGCTTCGCTTCATCCAGCTTCTCACTGAAGTATGCAACTGGCCTGTCATCCTAACTTAAGACCACTCCTATGGCATATCCACTGGCATCACATTTCACTTGAAACGTCTTCTGAAAATCTGGCAACACCAATACTGGTTGCTCTGTGATCTTTCACTTCAACAGATTGAAGCTCTTCTCAGCCTCGGCTATCCAATGAAAAGTCTTATTTCGTTTCTTCACTGTGTCCATCATTGTTGCGCTAATCCCACTGAAATTCCTAATGAACTTTCGATAGAAACTAGCCAAACCATGGAAACTCCTCACCTCGAAAACATTTCTCGGTGATGGCCAATTCTTGATCACTTCCACCTTTACTCGGATTCATCTTCAACTCATTTTCCGAAATAACAAAACCCAAATAAATGAGCTCTATATTCATAAATGAGGACTTCTTCATGTTGATCAACAACTTCTCCTACTATAGCTTTCTCATCACAATGGCCAAATGTTTCAAATGTTCAGCCTTTGTCTTACTGTAGATCAATATATCATCCAGATATACGACTACAAATTTCCCGATGAACTCCCTCAAGACTTCATTCATCAATCTCATGAATGTACTTGGTGCATTTGTCAAGCCAAATGGCATGACCAACCATTCGTAAAAACCTTCGTTTGTTTTGAATGTTGTCTTCCATTCATCACCTTCCCTCATGAGAATCTGGTGATATCCACTTTTCAAATCTATCTTTGAAAAATAATTTGCCCCACTCAAGCAATCCATCAGATCATCCATTCTCGGCAATGGAAACCTGTACCTGATGGTAATTTTATTGATTTCTCTAGAGTTGGTACACATTCTCCAGCCTCCATCTTTCTTTGGACTAAGCATTGTTGGAACAACGCACGGACTCAGACTTTCTTTGACCAGTCCTTTATCCAGCAACTCCTGCACTTGCCTTTTGACTTCTTCATTTTCCTGTGGTGTCAATCTATATGCAGCCTTATTCAACAAACTGCTTCCGGGTATGAGATCAATGTGGTGAATCACACTCCTCATCGGTGGCAATGAATGAGGTAATTCATCCATGATGATATCAGTGAACTCTTCCAGCAGTTCCTGAATCTCAACTGGTAAATCATCCACTCTCGTGCTAGTCAGGACAATTCTCGGTTTCCTGACCACAAAGAATTGTGGATCTTCCTTCTTCTCCATCTGTGTGAGAAGCTCCTTCCCACTCATAAAAATTATTGTGTTGTTTACTTCCAGTTTCACCTCCTTATCCTTTATCGGAAGCAACTTATGTGTTCTCCCATTCTTCTCTAGAGTATATGTGTTCATTCTCCCATCATGAATCACATTTCTATCATATTGCCATGGTCTACCCAACAATAAATGACATACGTCCATGGGAATAAAATCACACTGAATCTTATCATTATATCCCCCTATTTTGAACTCAACCAAGCATTGCTTGGTGACACTCACCTGATGTCCCTTCTGTAGCCATGAAACTTTGTATGGACTCGGGTGATCAGTTGTCTCCAATTCTAATTTCTCCACCATCTCGGTTGAGATGAGATTGTTGGTGCTTCCACTGTCCACAATAACCTTGGATTTCCTATCCTTGGTTGTGCAAGCTGTTCTGAACAGTCTAGTCCTCTGCACTGAGCTTTCCACCACTTTCTCTGGTGTCAAAAGAACTTTATGCATTCCAAGTGATCTTCCGTTGTCTACATCTTCTGACTCATCATCATGCCTCTGCGCTTATGTGATGTGTGTTTCTCCTGTATCCTTCTTTTTCTCTGGACACTCAAATGACTTGTGCCCATTCTTCCCACATGTAAAACATGTGATTACTCCACCTCTTCCTCTACCTCGACCTCTAGTATGCGGAAGAGTGTTTGCATCAGCATAATCTCTTCGCTGATCATTCTGCTGTCCTCTCTACTCAACATATGGCTGCCTCTGCTGTGAGGTTATGCCTCTCTCAACCTTACCCTGAGGTTTCTTCCATTCCTCCTTGGGCTTTTGAGTTCTTTCCTGGACAACTGCCTTGCCTCTGGGCTGACTTCTGCCTCGCCCTCGGTGTCCTTGCTTACGGCTCAGCTTCTCCTCGGCTTTCAGAGCCATCTGGTAAGCATCTTCCACCGTTCAGATGGTTAGCATGCTTAGCTCATCCTAAATGTCATATCTTAGACCATTCAAATATCTCGCAACCTTCTCATCATCACTTTCTCGATGACCTACTCTGATGTTCAGTCGATAGAACTCTTTAGTATATTCCCTGACTATCATCAGCTTCTAACTCAGGTTCTGCATTCGCCTGAACATTGTGATTTGATAATCCCTTGGGATGAACTTCGCCTTCATCTTTGCGATCATTCGATCCCAAATTTTGATCTTCTGTTTGCCTTTGCAACGTCTATCAGCCTGTAGCTCTTCCCACCACAATGATGCATGTCCTTTCAAGCGCGTAACTGCATGCTTGACTTTCTTATCCTCTTCGATATCCTCATAGTTGAAGTAGGTATCAAGAGCTCGGATCCAGTCTAATAGCTCTTCTGCATCCAGACTCCCTTCATAGACTGGAATATCCATTTTCACCTTCGCACCCATCCTGGCAATGGCTTTGATCAACCGAGCTGTTGATGCATCTTCTGCTGTAACTTCTTCTTCATGTCCAGCTTCCTCTTCAACCTCGGAATCGCTAAGATCCCCAGCACTAACTCCGCATCTTTGTGCTGTCTCCATCTCCTCAAGCCTTGCTCATAGATCTCTCATCTGCCGCTTCATTTTTGGATTTCCTGCTGGTCTACCTCTTCTCCTCACCTCCCTATCTTCTGGGTTTGGTGACTGCCTTTCTCTTTTGGGCGACATGATGTATCCTCTTCTTTGCTATGGAAAACAAAGAATTCTCGCTTTGATACCACTTGATGTGTATCAGAGTGCTTCAGTTCCCTTTTTCCCCCTCGCCTGAAATATATAGACGAGATATGAGCTCTGATACCACTTGATGCAGATGTCACCCTCTGGCACCTATCCACGATCACCAGGATCTTCTTTCTTCTTGGCCCGAAGAATTCGATGGTTCTTCTATCTCCCTATTGGGAGATCTGCACTCCACATGTTCTCTTCAGATCTCGACCCTCTCTTCTTCCTTTCATAGGATCGGCACTCATGACTTCGCGAGTTCAACAGTTGAATACTAAGCTTTCAGATCCCTGAGATCCAATGTCCCGATCTCCTCACGCTTTCTCGAGACTTTCGCTTTATCGCAGCTTCGCACTATCGCGACTTCGCTGCTCGCAACTCCTAGCACTCGTCCTCCAACTCCCGAGTTTCGATGTTTCGATACACCGATATCCTCCTCTCATGCTTTTGGACCCTCACGCCTCACTACTTGATCCTCCAAATATTTGGGCTTCCAACTCACGAGTCCGATCTCACGAGACTCACCAATCTCGGCCACCTGTCCTCCACTCACTTTTGTGGTCCCACATGGCTTACGTCACCCTTGGGATGTTGCACCTTGCAACTCTCATGACTTTTCTTGTGTAAGGTTGGAGTCTTACCTCACGAACTCCCGATATGACGATCTGCGAGTGAACCACGCTCCTCGCGATCTCGATCGACGACTCCTACCCTTCTGAGCTTCAAACTTCTCCACGATTGCACTGTAAATTCTGCAAGATCCAACGGCCCTCAGATCCTCGTGACTTTCCTCAGAGAAATCCCGACTGTCCATTCTTCCCGATGAAATCTTTGAAATGACGAGATGCTCCTCCATGGGACTCGTCACCCTGCACACAAAGTTTCAGCACCTACTGGAACACTTCGATGCGCAGCCTCTTTGTGAAATTCTTCGACAAATTTGAAGGCCTACTCCTCCTGATCTTGTTCTCAACTTCTCATGTCATTTTGAGAACTTCTTTGCATGCACTCCTAGTGGAAAACCTTCAACAGCTGCTCAGTGTTGAAGTTTTTCGACTCTGCGCACTAATCTGCAACAACAGTCCTTCACTCCCTTTACTCATAATCGCAACCCTGAGTCTTCGTCCAGCCTGCACATGCCTTGCATGGCTCTAGTGCTTAATCTGCACTTCTGGAACTTAGAACAAAAGTTCTCTCTTCTTGAACCCTGCTGTCAATGCACTCCTTGCAGACAATTCGACTACACTCCTTGCAGGAATTCTCTGATTCAAGTTAGAGAAACAATTGAAACTAACTCCTTGTTCTCCTTATACTTCAATTCAACCATGAAATCACATACACAACATATAAAAGTAAATGCATGACAAGAAGAAAACATTCGTGAGCATAATATCAACAATACACAGAGAATAACACAACCATGGAATTGAATCAAAGCTTTCTTCTATTAATTCAATATATGTACATGGAGGTTCTTCAAATACTTCTCTGCGTGCTCTTTTCTTCTGAATGCTTGATAATGTTACAATGTACAAAGGAGGGTGTCTATATCCCGTTTCCCTCTCGAGCTCCAAAGCTATTAAATCTAAATTAAATTCCTATCTACCTGCATTAAATCTATTAAATGCCTCATCTACCTAAGGACGTGAGCTATCCGCTCAAGGTCATTTACAATATACAAAGTGTGTTTCATCAAATCAACATATTAATGTTTTGCGCAACAATATCAAGGTGAAATCCAAAAAGAAATCGTGCTGGCTTGTCCAGTTGTCTTCTGTTTCTGTGCTAGCTCGCTTGACGTGGATGATGCTCCTGCATCAGTGTGTGGACTGTGGTGGTAGCTTGTAGCCTGCGTGCGAGTGTAGGATGTGTTTTGAAATGTTTTATGTTTTGTTTGTAATACCATATGGTGTTTTATTTTGTTTTTTATTTATGTTTTTTTTTATTTTCGTTTTTTATTTTTGTTTTTTTATATTATGTATATAATATAAAATATATATTATATATTATATATATTATATATAATATATATTATATATATTATATATATAATATATATTATATATATTATATATATAATATATAATATACAACCCAACATTGATATACAACCCAAACATGAAGTCATGAGACCTACCTGGGTTGTGGATTTGAACCTAGGTTAGGAGTTGGGATTTTAGAGGTTATGGGTTAATGGGTTAGTGATTTGGAGTCTAGTAGAAGTTAGTGGGTTAGTTGTTAAGAATTAGTGTGTTAGGGGTTGCGAGTTAGTGGGTTAGTATTTTTAGCCTATATAATGGGTTTGTG
>JASDQU010790246.1:136482-168281 GCA_032191745.1 Picea mariana
GTCCTAACCTTGCAGGGTAGGACGGGCGGGAGGTCAGTCGTAATTTAGCAGTCAGTTCACTTGTCGTGTGATCTTCTTTTATGCATGTGGTTACGTATCATGCGTCTTGGTCATGTTCTGATGTTCGTCCTGGTGGTTTACTCGTAATGCACACACACACACTTCAAAAAAAAAATTTTGCACCTGGCACTAGCGTAGCTGTCGTAACGATACGGGTTCGTTACAGATGAGGACAAAATATTTTATTCCACTGACCCAATGACAACTATAATGAAAACCTTGAAGAAGGCTAACATAGAATATCTAGGTTTGCTTAGAAAAAGACCCCTGACATAGGAGGACAGGTCAAGTATTGTAGAGCTACAAAACACATTAACTAATTTTGGGGTAAGTGGCATCTTCACATATTTTTATCAGCTTTGACAATTTCATATCCGTTTTTTTGTTTTCTATTTTCTATATGATATAATAAAGTAAAGTTTCCATTTGTAGGAGTTTTTAAACCCTGTGCATCGGGAACCTGTGGATCCTGCAACTGCTATAGGTAGCAGTGATGGTCCAATACAAAAAAAATGTCGACATAATGTTGGCAGCCATTTTGCTTTTTATCCTATCTCTATAAGCTGCCTACACAAGTGTTTTGGAACCCTTGTTTCTCATCGCAAGTTTTTGAATAAAACAACAATATTATTTCGTGCATTTGCACACCTTCCTTTGTCCTCGTTTTCACGACTACAAGCGTGAAAACTTTGATTTTGAAGTCACATTAAAATTGTCACTGGATTATTATGGTCACTCTTGTCTATGTGTTCATTGCATTTCCAATTTAATTTTAATCGCACAGTTGGCAAGACACCAAGATCTTTACTCATATGGCATTCTTTTGTTGTTAATATGATTTCATTTTTATAAGATAGTGATGATATTATAATGACTGTCCTTGAGTCCTTAATACATTGGTGGTTTGATATTCTATAGTGTTTCATCGAATTCCTTGGTGCATTGGTTTCGTATCAACACATTAACATGGTGATTGGACCCTTAATTCAGTGGTTTCATATAAAGCATATGTTTTATCATTGAATCCTTGATACTATATTCAAAACATTGTTTTGATTTTAAAACCATGCAAATACTAATGCATGTGCAAACACACGAGTCGACTCATCATAGTTTTCAATGGTTGTTTTATTGACATTGCAATAGTGATTTGAATCACCATATGTGTCGTCGATTGTACAGTTGGATATGACTGTTTTGCATGGGCTGATCTAGCTCCACCACCCTCGCACACTTGGGCATTAATGCCTCCCTTCTATCCCGGGTTACCTTTGTTGGTTTCCGGGAAGTCTGTGAGCTATTCATTCTATGTTTACCCTATCCAAAACCTTGCACGTTTACCCGTCTCACTGTGTGCCCTTGCCTATGGCACCTGTGGTGCGCATAGAGCCTAATGGCAGCTAAACACTCTTACTATTCGACAATGCCAGTGAAGATTTGGAAAATAGTGGTTGGCTGGTGTTTATCCAGAGATTTGGGGGTTTTAACCTTTCGGTTTCCCAACAGTTCACCCTCACCTTCGACGGATGTAGGGCTAAGGTCGGAGACATACAGCTCGAGCTAAATGAGGAATTCCTAAGCTCAGCTACAGGATTACTAGCTATAGGGAAAAGCTGGTTTAAAAATTCCAAAGTAGACGAGGTGTTGTGGCCACTCCTATTCACATCAAGAAAGATTGTTAGTTGTGATAGAGGTATGCCTCTTGCTACCCTCAAAACTAGGTGGCATGATCATTTTGCAATCGTTAAGCAGTTTGTGACCTGCGAAGGTTGTTATGGCTTGTTATTTCTATATCATCTTCGGTTATTGATGAATTTTATAGGCTACCCTCTGAATATGCCACATTATCTCTTGCATAGTCTTTACAAGATGTCCAAATGTTTTAAGTGAGAGAAGGCTGATAGCATCCTTTTCCATCATTGCTTGATCAAACTCATTATCGTCCACCATTTGATCCTTAGTGGTGATTGTTGGCAAGCCTTCCTATCAAGGAATGGCTTTGCCACTCCTAAGTCTGTCTAAGTGGATAAGGTTGTGGTTACTGAAACTTTGGTTGGACTAGCCATGCCACTTCATATCCTTCTACCCCCTGTCAAACCCTCGAATTGCCCCGACCTTGACCTACCCGATACCATGGCTGACCTGTGTGCCAAAGACAAGACTAAGACTGCCAAGAATCCTGTGAGGAAGAAAAGTAAGGGTGATACTGGTGCCAATAGTAAGGGAAAGAAGAATGCACGATAGGTATCCAGATGTGCTAGGAACAAACCCAGGAAAAACATTGACCAAAAGCCAATAGTGTTGAGCGAGGACTCGGACTCCGAAATTGAACGTTTCCTAGATGAGGAATACCCCTATTCTCATGGCCTATGCTCTTTGGAACCCTATGACTATGTTTCCAACGTACCTCCGTGCCTAAAAAATGATCCTAAATTCTCAGGAATCAAGCTTCACAATGAAACCCCTGGTAACTTGAAAGAACCCTCGCCTGTGATGCCAAAGCCCAATCAACCATCGTGTATACAATGTAATGCTTGGCTTGAACATTATTACACCGACGTTCCCCTGATGCAGTCTAAGATTAAAACTTTGGAGGAATGAGTGACAGTACTGTCAAGGGAGAAAGAAAGGCTACAAGCCAACGAAAAGAAACAAAAAACCACTGGTTCGATTGTCTTCAGAAACGTCGAGGCAGAAACAACCTTCGTCAATTGAAATTTATCATGATCGAATCATTTTCTTGCTGCCCAGGTATGTGTTTCAACATCGATTTTGTTTTATGAGTTGGTTTGAATTTATATGACCGATTGAGGTTTGCTTTTGATTAGTTCTGTTTGTTTTTAATAGATTCAAAACAATCCTGTTGACTTTGATTTACCAGAAACGATTATGTTTTGTTTTGAATAAATATTTTCGTTTGGATTATGATTGCATTTGACTTGTATAAAAGATTTGTTTCCTAAAATCATGTAGCTATGTTTCGATTGATATGATTTTGCATAACGATTGTGTCATCCCCAAACTGTTTCGATTCATTTCTTTTGGCTTGATTTTGAGACGATTCTGTATGCTTGAATTAGCATGGTCTTTTATGTATGCAATGCATCAATATTAGAAATGGGTTTGATGAATACAATGTGATCTATTGATTCGGAGAAACAACTCTGTTAGTTTTGGATTTAAAAACGATTTTGTTAATTTCTGAGTCAACATAAAATATTGCGTTTGTGTTAAATGAATATGAATGATTTGTTTGATCGGTTACATTTTGTGTCGATTATAATTGATTCATGAAAATGATTTAATTGGTTTCGAATTGTCTAAACGATTTTGTCTGCTCCGAATTGGTAATAAAAGTTGTTTGACAGATCATACATATCCTGTTATCATTTGATTAATTCACTTACGATTTCATTTGTTTCAAATTGGCATAAAGAATCTAGTTATTTCTAGAATGAACGATTTGATTTGTTTTCAATTAGCAATCAAAGATTTGGTTTAATAGTTCAAATATATTTCTGTTAGTTTTGGATTGATTAAAAACGATTTTGTTTGCAAATTAGACCAGCTACAAAATCGTGAGATTTTGTAGCTAGTCTTAAAATTTAGATTTTTGTTAGTTTTACAAATAGAATATCATCTAAACTTGTCTATTCTTGTCCACTTTCAGGTGCATACAAATTTCAATGAACAATTGAATATGCTGTGGCAGTTTAGGAGATACTTTTGTGATATAGTTTTGTTATAGGTTGTTAGCTTTAGTCAGGAATAAAGACTTGGGAGATTATTCCCAGATTTTTTGTAAACTGTTTTTGATAATTCCCATAGGGATGTTTTACCCTGTGGCCTTTAAATACTTGTCATTTTTTGTAATGAACCCATCATCACGGTTGGGAGAATAGACTATGGATTTATAATGATACAGACTGGGATGAAAGTTGATGTCTTGTAATAGCTTTAGCTTTCAATATATCAAACTTTTATTTCAAATTTTCTTCATATCAGTTTGCAATCAATTATCGACTACTTTAGCTATCATGATTCATTGCATGTTGATGTGATTTGGTTTATGTGTTGTCCATATCTGATCTCTCTTATTTCTTTTTAGTACAACAATTACTCTGTTTCAATTTAATGAATAAAGGTTTATCTTCTTCGTTATTTGAACTATTCTATACAAATCCTTGCACAAGGATTTATCTAACTGCGATGATTTGTAAATTATAAGATTGTTGTCATTTTTAATATCTTGTTTGTCCTGTCATTTATATTTGAAGAGCACTACTGCTTTCTATTTACAAGAAGTTTGTGGAGAATCTGGTGCGGGTTTCCTCCCACCGAACAGCTAAATCAACTATTGTACACAGGACAAACCTGAAGCATTACTTCAGATCAGTTTTCTATTTGTTATTTAATAGTTAATTTATTAATGTTATTTAAGTAGTTTACATAGATATATATAGTTCAGATTTATAGTTAGGATTATTATTTTAATTGTTCAGCTTAGCTAGTTTTCATTTTATTTCTTTCTCATAAAATTATAAAAAAAAAAAAAAGTTTTGCTGTCATAGGACAGTTTACAAATGATTTTAGCAGGTTTTCATTTAAAATCTGTAATCTGTAAATATTGTACATTTGTGATTAAGATTTAATTMTGTCRATAATTGAACATTTAATTTCATAGAATTATTGTTGTATAATGTTAGACAATAGATTGTATATATGTATTTCAGATTTGTTTATTAGTTTGCTTTAATTTTTGTTTTCACTTAGATTAGTTTTTCTTAGTTTTATCTTTTCTTTCATTTTCCTAGGACTTAGATCGGCCAACAGAGCCGCTAAACCCATTAGGGTGGATCATCCCAAACGGCTTGGGTTATTTAGACAACCCAGACCGGATCCACTCCTCCAGTTGGCGAGTGTTCAATTTCGCCCGTCAACACATAGCAAAGTGCAAGTGAGGCTTTTTTAGCCTCTCGAGGTTCCCCTCGAATCCATTGATGAGCGCAATGATTTTGACTAGCATGACATGCCAAAGCATGATGAGCCGGAGCCTGGGACTCCACATGAATCCAGAGAGGAACATATTGTATATGGAGAGGAAACAAGTCTGCATGGACCAAAAAGAATTAAAATCATCATATCACTAGATGTCACCTTTTTGGTGGATGACGCATGTGTTCCGATCAAGATTCAAAAGATTGCAGGTAATTGTTAATTAATTGATTCATTTTTTTCATCAAATTGAAATGGAAATTTGTTGAGATTATTATAAATTAATGGATAACATGTTTATGCGAGAAAGAATGTTTTCTATAGAAACTTAAATGATAAAGCATTGGATATGTTTGGCCCCACCATTCGCACATGGTGGAATGGCCAAGATAGAAAAAAGAAAGATGATTTAATAGACCACATGGTATACTTATCCGACAACACTTTCAACAAGAAAGTGGTTACAAAGTTAGCCAACGAGACTTTAAAATATACTAGGGTCCAGTATAGGGAGAAATTGCAATTAGACCTCAAGCATGAGTGCCCTCCCATGGTTCCAGAGAAAGAGTGGGAGGGCCTGATAGAGGATGCAAAGGAGAACTTGTTTAAAAAACAAGGAATACATCCACGAGTTGGTCAATAAAGGTACAACACATGTCATATTATCAGTGAAATATGATCGTTTACGTTTTTCTTTCTTGTTTTAAGTAACAATTCTGATATCTAATTTTTTTCAAAAATTCCATATGTAGGCTACCAGACACCTCCAGAGCAACCAAGGCCAGAGTGGAAAAACATGGGCAGCATAAACTAGGCTAGGGTGGCTATGGAAAAATAAAAGCCTGAATTGTAAGATTTAAATGATTAACTATGATCAATATTTATTTAACAGTAGCGAACAAATATATGTTTTTGTTATTGGTATTTTTAATGGTGTTATGCATTGCAATTAAATATGTTTGACATTGCTGTCACCGAGGAGGACCTAAATCTTGGTTACAAGCACGGTTTTAAAAGTGTGATTGAATATAGAAAATGATTGGGCCAGAATCCTATCTCCCCAGCCACGTAAGTAAATAAACTGAATAAGGAAACCATAGTATCATGCTTGTAAAGTCTATTCATATTTTATTATATCACCCTTAACTAAGTATTTATGTTTGTTTTCAAGCAACAGTGTTACCGCAGCAGTGAATCTAGCAGTATTAAGTAGACACCACGTCATACAAGGGTGCACATGTCCAATGATAGTGGGGAGAAGAGTACCCATTCTGGTATGTATGCTTCAGAATTAGAAATATTTACTGTGATTGTAGATATTTATTTCCTAACTTATACTTATATATTATATTCTCAAAATTGAAGAGCATGTAGCTCTGGAGGGTGAACTGTGAGAGGAACCAAGTGGACAATAAATTAATGCACCAATTGTCACACTTACACAGACAGGTAAAGAACAATAGTTTAATTTTAATCAAAATAATGAATTAAATATTTCAATTATATTTCAACATATCGATATGATCATTTTCGTTGTTGCAGTTCACGACCCTGCACGGATGCCTCAACACCCTTCTCAGCGATGTACCAGAAGTATGGTACATTAGTGTATGGAAACACAAACAATAGAAGGATAGGGCACATGAAATACGATGTCCTTGGATGATTATGACACCCCAATTGTCAATTTTATGAATGTAAAAAAACGTAAATCAAAGAAAAATTAGATGTATAAATTCATGACTTGTATTTGGATGTTTATCAATGTTTATATGTTCATATGCTTCAATGTTTATATGTTCATATGTTTTTATAAATATCCTATTTATGCATGAATATCTATATGTTTTCTATATAAACAAAGTCATTTGTTGGGTATGGGGAATTCAGAGTGATGTAACGGGGGGAGGGGCCATATGAGATTCCACCTTCACATGGTTGACCCTGTTCAGTAGAGGATAACCTATTCTCGAAACAAAGAGAAGCTCATTAAGGTATGAGACCACTTAAGCTTATTCTAGAGTATTTTACATAACTAAATGCATGTTTATTTGCTTATATATTATTTACTCATATAAAGAATTTGTCTTTTATGATTCATATAGGTCTTGGTGATGGAAATGCATCTCATGGACAACTCTTATCAAGTTGTATGGGATAATGGATCTGGTGAAAGGACAATCATAAGGTAAGGGATTTGATGTGTTTTTTAAAGTAGGCTTTATACTAGTAAAAGTTCACAATCCTCATGAAAGGATAGAATTTCATTTTTGGTAGACAAGCATCGATATTTTTAACAAAGCATGAATCATAGAATGTGGGTAAAACATTTTTTTGTATTCTTACATTGACCAATACAACTATAACATATTTTTAGTACAAATTCTTAACCACACACACACACACACACACACACACACACACACACACACATGAACCCTAAGTAAAAAAATCATATAAGATAAAGGGAGAATATGTATTGATAGGAGTGAATGAAGATACTAATATGAATAATGAAGTGGAGAGTTCACTCTGGCCTTGAATTGAATGATACTTCCATCCAACATGTCTCATTGTAATGTATGTTGTAATAGTTGTGTCTTCTCACTATAATGTATGCTTCTATGTCCATCATGGGATTCCTAGAGCACCACCTATCATTCACGATCCAACACATAGTAGTCAGGAATCCCATCCATTGCTAATGTGTGCAAGTACCATATGATTAATTAATAGTTTGTATCCTTAATTATGAGCTATCAATCTTTACTATCACCATATTATTCTAGTGCATGTAGATATATATTTGAAGTTGGAAATATTAGTGAAGAATTCAATAACTACTTACATGCAAATGATATTTACATTCAACACTTTATGAGCTATCCCAACATTGTTACAATTGTGGATTTTTGAGAGGTGATTAGGTCCCACATTTTACCTAGTTTAACTGCCACTTCAAAATCAAACAATGAAAATAGTAGCAAACATTGATAGAATCAACCTTCCAACATTGTATTGTTAACCAAATACTTGACCACTAAATTATCAATGGAAAACTTGAAGGACTGGTCCAGAAGATAATACTCGAAGACTAAACATTAGTTGTGCCATTAAACACTAGTGGATCTTTAATCTCTACATGAATCCACTTAATGGAATTTGGTAGTGTGCATATTTGTGTCAATTAATTCTCATACTCCCTAGGTGGCCCAAAAGTAATGGACACTTTGGAATAAATGACATAGGAGAATACTATTCTCCATCTCAGCTTTCCACTAGCAGTTGGATTAATGTAGTCCTCCAACTATCCTATGGTGAGGTTAATGTATTCTTCCAACTCTCTTAGTCATCCAATACTTATTCTATCTATTTAAAAAATGTATTTCCCTACATTAGATCCAATGGATATACCATCCAATAACCCTTCCTAACAAATGACATCATTATAAAAATCCCAATCAATCCATTATAATACTAGATATGGATATTTGTCATCTACTATGTCAATGAACTCAAAGTAAGCATAAATATTCACACAATCGAGATAAAATTCCATCTCGCCAATTTGAAAATGGGGAAAATGTGTGATTGGGTGTGATTGGTTCACCAACTACCACTAGATCGACAAGTGGACCCAATTTGGTACTTCGGTTTCGTTACTTCAAAATCGTCGATGTACAAGAAGTCGTTACTGCAACTTCCACTACTCCTTTTGCTGCTACTCTGGTGTCGTTACTTCAAAATTGTCGCTATACGAGATGTCGTTATTTCTGTTGTCACTACTCTTGTTTCCTCTACTCTGGTTTCCAATACTCTGGGTGTCGTTACTTCAAAATCCTCGTTGTACAATATGTTGTTACTGCAGTTGTCACTACTTCGGGTGTCGTTACTTCAAAATCGCTATGTACGAGACATCATTACTATCTCTACTTCGAGTGTCGTTACTTCAAAATTTCCGTTGTATGAGATGTCATTATTATAGCTGTCGCTACTCCGGGTGTCGTTACTTCAAAATCGTCATTGTACGAGATGTCGTTATTGTTGTTGCCGCTACTCTGGTTGCCTCTACTCTAGTCCCTGCTACTCTGGGCATTGTTACTGTTATCACTCCAGGAAACTCTCCTAGGCTGTAAGTCAGAGATGCCTGGTAACTTAATCTTTTGGTAACTATTTTCTCAATAAAAAGTGTGGGTTTGGAACAAGTCGGAGGACTGGATCATTTCTCACTCAAATCATGCATAAACACATCTATATGGACAAGGATTTGAACCACAAATGTTCAGAGAGTTTAAAAATAAAGGGATGGATGAAGAAATAACTATTATATCAGCAGAATCACATATAAGCATATATGAATGGCCAAATACAATAATCACAGGAATACTTGCAAAGTTAAACTTATGAATGCAGTGATAAGACGACAGTTATCGGGCATAAACAAGCATAACAGCATGAATATAATATCCAGGTGCAAGTACAGAATAGACAAGAAGATGAAATCTGAACAAATTATGGCAAAAGAAGCTTGTATTACTCCGTATGAAAATGAGAAGTTTTGAGTTACATAAAATGAAAAAGTCTCCAAAGTCGAACCCTTGGTTCATCTTCTAACCTTAGCTTTATAGCTTTACAAAACAGTTCTAAGATCCCGAAAACATGGATCAAATAAGCTAAAGATAGTAAATCAAAATCTAATTGCAAATGATGTGGGATGATCCCCAAAAATGAGGTCAATCCCAGATTTTTTGGTCCTCCTCTCTTGTTGAGTGTTGGTGTAGTGCAGGATAGCCTCCCAAGGATGAATGCTGACTCTCCAAGAGAGATAAATTCGAATTTGTTGATGTGAGAAACTGTCCTGATTTTCTGTCTTTGTCAAAGATGCCAAAAACCTTTGAAACACCTCCTCTTCCCATAATCTATCAAAAATAACTATTGGATTTATTTTGATAATTTATCAAATGTTCATTAGAAGAGGTTTCAAACCTTTCCAGCTCAAAAAACTTCGATCTGTGTAAAAACTTGATCATTCTGGAAATGACAGGCTTTCGGTGGTTAACTGAGAAAGATCCTAAGTGAATTATCTACCAAAAGTCCTAATTTTCAGTGGTTAATGAACAATCATCCTGTTCGCCTAAACGACTGAAAATCCAGCTTTGAGAAAACTTCAAAATTGTAAAAATGCTTACTGTTGATCCCTTTTTGATGTTAAAGGTTTCTTGGATGAGGCAACCCTTGTTCGTGCAGACCTACAAACTTCTGCTGGCTATGTGGAAGGCTTTGGTGTGTCTACCATGGTCGTAGCTAAGTTAGCCAAAGTATCTAATCCAGTTTGTTCCTGTGCTGGTGATTGAAATTCCTTTAACTTCAACATCAAAATCCTCAGCTATCTATACAGCTTCATGTTTTCTCTAATCAATACCCTATTTCTGTCTTTAATCTTTTCATGCTTCTCTTTGAGGGTTTGGTTTCTTTTGAACAGCTCTTCATTTCTGTCGGTTAGGTCTGCATTAGCTTTTTTAATCACCCTTTCCAGGACTTCCATTTCATAGACCTGTTGCAGGAGCTTGTTGATTTTTTGTGATGTATATTTTTTAGGCTTACTTGAAGAGGGTTATGCCATTGATGGACTGGTTGCCTCAATAGGAGTTGGTGAAGGTAAATTGGAACAATAGTCTGCACCCTGTTTAGTCTGTACATTTTCCTGTGTCTTAGTCAATTCTTCTTTTGGTTCTGAATTGCTGTAAGGTAGGTTTAAAGGGTTGTTTCCTGTAGCAGGGTCCTTAGACTGTTCACCTTCAAACTGTAATTTTATTTTGATACCTTTATTCTTACCAGAGGATGATTTTATAGGATCTCTTGGTGGTGAGATACCTTTCCTTTTCCTATGACTACTTTTGGGAGTAATAGTCTTTCTGCCACTGGTCTTCTTAGTCTCAGCCTCTGGTGGTTTCTCTATTTGGAATTCATTCCAGAAAAGAAAGAAACCCCAATCAACCTGTTTCCTCTGTAGAGCTTCCTTGACAAGAAGAGTGATAATCCCATGGTGAGATAGTCTGCCAGCAACCTTAGTAGGTTTGGATTTAACTTGTTTGGCCATTTTAGTAAGATTCTTGTGAAAATAGAAAGGTAGATTTATTAGTTCTCTACCTGTGAAATGATTGAGAAGCTTAAAATGGTAAAACATTACTCTTTTATACCGTCCCTCACAGGTAATGTAAACAAAAATTGCCTTTATCAATGCCTGCCACTGAGGTTCTAAAAAGGACATTGGAATATCCTTCTTCCAAATCAAGTCTTTGTGAATGGGAAGGAAATATGATTTGAATTCTATATTTGATGGCACTGTGGATTTAAACCAACAGCCTCCTATCTGTGGAAGACCTACAAACTCTACTATAGAAGCTTAATCTATGATAAACTCTTCTTTCCCTATCTTAGCAGATCTTTCATCATATGCAATTGCAAATGCTTCAGCTACTTGCTGATGAAAACTGGTCAGTTTTTCACAGTATGTGAATACCCCTGCTCGTTTAAAAAACTTTGCTACCTCTGGGTGTGCCTCCAAGTACCAAACCCCGTCTACTTCAGACCTCAACACTGGCCCTGCTTTTGGCATTGATCAATATTCTCTACACCTGCAATTATGGGAAACTGAGTGTCCAGGGAGACAAAGGTTCTAGAATTTAGGAACGAAGAGGGTATATCTCAAGGAAGAACCGGTGGGACAGGGTGACACAAAATTTGGATCACCGAGCTCAAACACTAGACAAGTTTCGAGCGACAATTTGACTGAGGGGGTGCCAAAATTTTAGATTTTCAGTGGTAAACTTAAAAATATGAAACAAGACGAGTTTTGGAATTGCCTGATAAGTCACCCTGGTTGTTAGCGATATTTCTTGCAAGGGGGGATAGAACATAGAAAATGGGTTTAGAACCCACTAGTCCAAGGTTTTGGATGACAATGCGCGCAATATAAGTCACGAGCAAGTTTGGGCGGTCCATATTTGAGCGCCTAGATCAACGGCGCATATTGGATTCTGGAACCCCCTTGCCTTTCTACCTTTAAGCGAGGGGGGGTCCGGAATTGGGGGCGCACCTCTCTGATGGCTCAGATTAGCGCGCCTGGATCAACGACGATGGAAGCAATTCCGGACCCCCCTCCCCCCCCTTTTCTACCTTTAAGCGGAGGGGGGGGGTCCGAAATCGTGGATGCAGTTTTCCGATGGCCACGATCGAGGAGCCTGAATCAATGGCTTAGGCATGGCCCTGACCTTCTTAGATGCCTTGTCTTTAACCCGTGTGGGCCATATTTTCGTCATGACATCTCCCTGCCCGCCTTTCCCTTGCCGCCATGTGTCACCAATCACCTCTCTCTCACACCTCCATATCGCCTTTCCCTCGTCGCATCACCCATTTACCACCCGCCACGTATTCCTTTCCCTCCATGTCAGCCTCCCACTACGTTAAGATTGCCACGTTTATCTTCCCACTGCCTCTGACCGCCTCTCATCATTCTTGCTCCATCCTTGCGGTTGTGGTCCCGTCATTCCATAGTCTTGCCCCACTTCCCGTGTTGGTCTCCATACCCGTCCCTCAAGCTATTCAGTTATTCCAGGTGGCAACGTGAGGGTTCTTCCATATCCTGAAGCGCTGAGTTGGCCGGGCCATTCTCAATCCCAAGAAGCAGTTATTGAAGTAGTTGGTGGTGGTTAGACATCGTATCCGCCATAATGGGAAAGTCCTGCATTGGATTAAAGGCACGTCAATTCGCCGAATAAACTGTCAGAAGATCGATCGCGTCTGCCATAAGTTGCACGGTTATTCAAAGATTGCGGCTGCAGAGTGTCTGAAGCCCTGAAGACACAAAGACTTCAATGCAGTATCTTGGTTCTACTGCTGTTGTTATTTTGAGTATATGTAGGCATTTTTTCCATTTTTGTATCTATGGATGGTAGAGCTAAGCTCCCGACTGTAATGTTTCAGCGAACATTCCGGTTTCCTGGTTATGCCTCTATGTTTGAGATTTCTTGGTTTATAACAAACAGTTCTCTTCTTTCCATCTTTGTTTCATCTTATGCCAGAGAGTCCATAGTCAAAAGATTCGCGTGGATTTAACAATCTTGTTATGATAAAGGATTCGTTGTGACATTGTTGTGCCCTCTGGTGTTATGTGTTTGAATATAAGAAGATCTTGTGTTTGAATGCTTTCTTCTTCAGTCGGTTGTGAACCTGACGTTTATGACATACTCTTGCACTCCTATTATGAAGTCTTCCCCCTACTCACCCTTTATTGCAACTCACCGTTTGAAGTTTATCAAGACCTCACTCGTTCATACATGCCTGGTCTAGTTTCTGAGTTGACACGATACTGTTATGAGTTTCCTCCATTTGATCACCCCTTTCAAACAAATCGTGACATTAAACTGATGGGCGTCGGGCTCTGCTCTTGCTAGCAATCCAGGAGTGACTTCTGGCTCCAACATTTCTGGCGCCGTTGCCGCGGACGAAGTTGAATATTTTGCCCTGGATTGAATGACAAAGATCAACTGATTCTAAAGGTGCATCAGATATCAGAACTTGAAGATTGCTACTGTGCACCTGGTGACTCCATTGTGACGACTCCGCTGAGGAGAACCTGCATTATCAACTGTGGCTTTGAGAGGCAGACATACGAGGTATAATCCACATTTGCCTCTAGCTACACCAGAAGCTAACGCGGAAGTAGTGCACAAAAAGGGAAAGAGAGCTACAAAAGAAGTTTTCGGCGCTGAAATAGGTAATATGCCCTCCCCTTCTGTGAGAACTCCATTTTTAGATTCTCAGCTTCCTAGTCATCCTTCCTCTGAAGTTTCCTATTTTCTTAATTTCGGGAGTGTTCTGGCTGAGTTTTCTCCTCCTGGTCTGGTATCAGAAGGAGAGATTCCTGTCACTCCCCCTTCCCTGGAGGTCTTGCCTCATCACAGACCTCAGCCTTCTAAAGGTTTCACCACCCCTCCTGTTGTTGTTACTACTGCACAGAAAGAAGCTTCTGCACACTCAGGTCCCTTGGCTTCCTCGTTGTTTTCTCCATTGTCTCCTCTAAGAACCTCTGTTCCAACATCTCCCATTCATACTCCATCTCCTCCGAGTTCTCCTCTACCTAATATCCTTATGGCTAGTGCTAATCCCCCTCCGAATAGAATGGATGCTATAGTTGCTACCAGATATGCTCCTTTGGTTCTACCTCATCCTCTGAACCCCCTCCCTGCTGGAGACTATTTGAAGTACATGCCCAAGTTTAGTGGGGAGGGAGACATAACTGTTGAGGAGCACCTAGCTGCCTTTTACAGCTATGCAGACAACTTGAATATTGAGAGTGAAGATTTATGGATGAGAGTCTTTGTCCAGAGCCTAGATGGAGAAGTAAGGAAGTGGTTCCGAGGCCTGGCCCTTGGGTCCATTGCTGGCATTGAAGCCTTGGATAACGTTTTCCTAAGGCAGTGGGGAGACATAAAAGATTATATGTATTACATGACAGAGTTTGGGTCTCTGAGGAAGATGGAAGGAGATCCCATATCAGACTTCTCCAAAAGGTTTAATAAGATGTACAACAATATTTCTGCAGAGATTAAACCCTCAAAAGCCTCTGCTCAAATTTCCTATCCTAGCGCATTTGACCCTGATTTTTGTCTCGTGTTAAGAGAAAGAAGAGCCACCTCTTTAGCTCAGATGAAAGATGCAACTATAGAAGTGGAATCCAACATATTGGCAGCTGACAGACTGAGGGACCAGGCCAACACAGACAGAAGAAAGGAAAAGTCAGAAGCCTCAACTTCCGACCCATCATTGCCCCACTCTCAAGTAAGTGAGCTGACCCGAGCTATGAACCTCCTTAAAGAAGAGGTGGAGAGATTGAAGGTGGAGAGAAAGAAAATGTACAAGGGCCCTCAGAACACCGAGAATAAAGGAGGTTTCAGAAGGCCAAATAATTTCGCTCCTCCAGCTATGCACAGAGAAAAAGAAAGAGACAGAGACGACCAAAGAATTCAGGCTCCCTTCCAGAATAATTTTGTGGTTGATGAAGAACTAGAGGAAGCAGATGTGCCTGAGCCAAAAATTCACAGTGTAGAGGTCACTCCCCCTTTCCCCCATCTGACCCAATCGGCATATGAAGAGTCTCTCATGGATGTTCAACTGAATGAATTAAGTAAAGGAGACAAAGCTGGTGGCGGTCAAGGCATGTACAACTTGAGGTCTGACAAAAGGGCAGCAGCACCTGATGTTCCTGAGTCATCCACTAGAGCAGAGAGGCCTGCTAATGAGATAGCATATGGTTACAAAGGTAAGAAGGCCCAACCCCTCTCTCTCATTGTCCAAAGTCATGTTCCTAAAATTAAATAAATTCCAAATCCTATGTCTTCTTTTAATTTCGAACATGAAATTCAAAAGATCAGAATTCTTGTGCCACTCACTGAGTTAATTAAACATGGGGAGTTCAAAAAACACTTCTCTGAGCTGTTAAAGTCCGAAGCCTCATACCCTCTCACAGACTCCATAAACCTCCAAGATGAAAGGCCCGCAGTTGTCCTAGGTCCCATGGTAGAAGACAGAGATGATTCATCCCCCCCCCCTTCTACACATCCCTGAACATACATGAAAAAGTACTGCATAACTGCCTTATGGACTTAGGGGCCTCCCACAACCTCATGCCCAAGGCCGTCATGGAAGAATTAGGACTGGAAGTCACCCGAGCCTATCAAGACCTCTATTCTTTTGACTTCAGGAGGGTGCAGTGTTTGGGAGTCATCAAGGACCTAGTAGTTTCCCTGTTTCAGCTACCCATGAAGAGCATGGTCATGGATATTGTGGTAGATGATGTTCCCCCTAAGTTTGGCATGCTGTTGTCAAGATCCTAGATCAAGAGATTGGGGGGAACCCTGCAGATGGACCTCACATATGCCACCATTCCAGTCTTTGGGGGGGAACATAGGAGATTATACAGAGAAGCACAGCTATCCTACATTGTCAGTGATGAAGCCAATCCTACCAATCATCCCATCTATGCTTTGGACACTGACTTAGGCTCCAGTTTACTACAGCTCACCAACACCCCTGAAGTCCCTTTATAGATCAGAAAGCAACCCATCCTCAATCAGGAGACCTCTCCTCCAACTTCCTCTGTTTGGAAGATGTTCTTTGATGGAGCTTCCTCTAGTATGGGTGCCGGTGCCGGAGTGATATTTATATCACCCTGTCAACAGACCATATCTCTGTCATACAAGCTGGAATTCGAAGTCACCAATAATGTGGCAGAGTATGAAGCTTTGGTTCTAGGATTAAGAGCTGCCAAGGAAATGGAAATTAAAGAGATGGTTGTGTTTGGAGATGCAGAACTGATTGTCCAGCAGGTCAAAAATGTTTATCAGACTAAGAATCCTCGACTCAAGAATTACAGAAACGAGGTATGGGACCTAGTCAATAATTTCTTCCTGGCTTTCAATATCTCCTTCATTTCAAGGGAATAAAATGCTCCAGCCAACTTCTTAGCCTTCACAACAAGTGTGCTCGAGGTTCCTGCGTTGCCCACTGTTGAATTTGATGTCGAGATAAAGTATAGACCCTCTATACCCGACAATGTCAAGCATTGGAAGGTATTTGAGGATGATTAGGAGATTGAAAAGTTCCTCCAGTCCATTGATGACTTTTCTGCATTGCACATAGACGAGGAGCCCGACACTGCAGAAGAGCTTGACCATCACCCCGGGGAGTTTGTGAATAGAATTGCTGATCATCAGATCATTCAGCTATCGAGCAATCACATCCCAAAAGGTCTAATCCCATTAGAAATATTGTTCGACGGGAATGATGTGGAAATAAAGGGCGAGGTTTCAGACGATGATGACGACACAGCTGAATGCAACATAGGCACACCTGAGGAGCCAAAATTGGTCAAGTTGTCAAAGAGTTTGACTGGGGAGCAGAGGGCCAAATATACTAAGTTGCTGAGGCAGTTTGCTGATGTATTTGCATGGACCTATGAAGACCTCAAAACGTATGATACATCAGTCATCGAGCATAAGATCCCGCTGAAAGAGGATGCTAAGCCATTTAAGTAGAATCTGAGACAAATAAACCCCATGCTGCTACCTATCATGGAGAAGGAAGTGAAGATGCTGCTGGATGCCCAGATCATCGTCCCCTTGAGATACTCTAAATGGGTGGCCAATTTGGTCCTGGTGAGAAAGAAAAGTGGAGAAATCAGACTCTGTGTCGATTTCAGGAACCTGAACAGAAGTTCTAGGAAGAACAATTATCCCCTGCCTAACATGGAACACATTCTTCAGAGGGTAACTGGTGCATCAAGGATATCCATGATTGATGGTTTCTCTGGATACAATCAGATATCAGTCCTACCTGAAGACAGAGAGAAAACAACATTCACCACTCCTTGGGGCACATTCATGTATGCCAAAATGCCCTTTGGGTTGATGAATGCAGGAGCAATGTTTCAGCGAGCCATGGACATAGCCTTCATTGGGGAGAAGGACTAGTTTGTGGTGATATATTTGGATGACAACACAGTCTTCTCCAATACTGACGAAGAGCATTGCTGCCACTTGAAGAGGGTGTTCCTGAAGTGTCGAAGGTATGGCCTATCTCTAAACCCTAAGAAATCATTATTTTCTATGAAAGAGGGGAAACTGTTAGGTCATATAGTGTCAGCAGAAGGAGTAAGAATTGACCCCAGCAGGGTTGAGGCGATTCAGGCCTTGTCTCTCCCCTGGTCTAAGAAGGAAGTTCAGGCATTTCTGGGGAAGATAAACTTTCTGAGGAGATTCGTCTCAAATTTTGCTGAGCTGGTGAAACACATCACAACCATGATCAGGAAGGGCCATGAAATAAAATGGAATGCTAAACCCAGGGAATCTTTTGCGCAAATAAAGAAAGCATTGACTGAGGTGCCTGTGCTAATCAGTCCTAATTATTCTAAATATTTCCTGATTTTCACATTTGCTTTCGATGAATCAGTAGCAGCAGTCGTATTGCAAAGAAACGATCAAGGGCGAGAATAGCCCATTGCCTTCTTCAGCAGGGCATTGAGGGATGCTGAACTCAGATATGAGATCATGGAAAAGTAGGCCTATGGATTGGTGAAAGCCCTCAAAGCCTTCAGGATCTATGTTTTGCACTCCAAGGTCACTGCATATGTCCCTTCACCCTCTGTAAAGGACATTCTTATGCAACCTGACATAGATGGGAGAAGGGGTAAATGGATAGCCAAGATCCTAGAGTTTGACCTGGAGATTAAGCCTACCAATTTAATAAGGGGGCAAGGTTTGGCCAGGTTGCTGGCTGAATCCAATTTCAAAACTTTGGGGATTAACTACATCAATGAACAAGCTGAGTCATCCAACAGTAATTCACAGATCACCATACCACTAGCAGAATGTCACTGGTACAGGGATATCGTGTACTTTCTGCAAGAATTGAAGCCCCCTGATGGATTGGGAAAGAGTAGAGCCAGGGCTTTGAAGCTCAAAGCGATCAAATATTGCCTCATTGACCGAGCCTTATACTGGAGAGACCCTTTGGGGATACTATTGAGATGTTTGGACCCGCTGCAAGCCCAGAAGGTAATGTTTGATTTTCATAGCAGTCTCTGTGGAGATCATCATTTTTGGAATACCACAGCCCACAAAATCCTCCAGGCTGGGTATTACTAGCCTACTTTGTTTACTGATGTCTGCAGAGAAGTCAGGGCTTGCATTAAATGCCAGAAGTTCTCAGGTAAACAACAACTCAAGTCTCTGCCATTAAAACCTGTAGTAGCTTCGGCATATTTTCAGTAGTGGGGATTGGATTTCATTGGATAAATTAATCCTCCCTCAAGTGGCCAGGACAGATGGATCCTCACTGCGGCTGATTATTTCACTAAATGGATAGAAGTTGTCCCCACCAGAAGTACTTCTCACAAAGTAATCATCGACTTCCTGGAAGACATCATAGCCAGATTTGGCTACCCAAGCAGGATTGTCACGTACAATGCCTCCTCCTTCAGGTCTGAGCCTCTGATCAAATTCTGTGAACAGTTTAGGATTTCACTGATTCACTCTACTCCTTACTATCCTCAGGGAAACGGACTGGTAGAGTCCTCCAATAAAATCCTAATCAAGCTCATTAAAAAATTACTGGAGGACAATCAGAAGGCCTGAGACTCAAAGCTCAAATTTTCTCTCTGGGATGATCAGGTACAACCAAGAAGTCCCTGGGCCTCTCACCTTTCCAACTGGTTTATAGAATAGAAGCCGTTTTCCCCACTCAGCTTGCCTTACCTGTGGCCAATCTCCTCCAGGACTATAAAGGAGAGCCCAACCATGTGCTCAGAAGAATTCATCAGATGGTGGAGGTGTAGTAGATCAGAGAACAGGTCTTGGACAGAGCTTACAATCATTAGCAGAAGATCAAGCGGGCTTTCAACAGGAAGAGAAAAAAGAAGGAATTTGAACAGGGCGATCTGGTACTCAAGTGTGATGCACCTAGGCAGGAAAAGGGCAAACACAGTAAATTTGATGCCCTCTGGTTTGGGCCTTTCAATATCCTCGAAGTGTTTTCAAACAACACTTACAGGTTGCAGGATCTAGAAGGCAATGAAGTGTTTAGTGGCCCAGTTAATGGGCTTTTCTTAAAAAAATGTTTTCTGTGAGCCCCAGTCGGCTCTTTTTGTTTTGTTTTGTAAATATTATTTCTGTTTTGTTTTTCGGACTAATAAATGACTCCATAGCCCAACAACAAAGGCACTAAGTCTGCAAAAGAGTTCTTAGAGAATCACAGGGACGACTCTATCCCCCATGGAGCCAAATGTTAGCGATATTTCTTGCAAGGGGGGCTAGAACGCAGAAAATGGGTTTAAAACCCACTTGTCCAAGGTTTCGGATGACAATGCACCCAATATAAGTCACGAGAAAGTCTGGGCAGTCCAGATTTGAGCGCCTAGATCAACGGCGCATATTGGATTCCAGACCCCCCTTGCCTTTCTACCTTTAAGCAGGGGGGGGGGGGTCCAGAATCGGGGGTGCACCTCTTCGACGGCTCAGATTAGCATGCCCAGATCAATGGCGATGGAAGAAATTCTAGAACCCCCCGCCTTTCTACCTTTAAGCAGAGGGGGGSGGGTCCAGAATCGTGGATGCAGTTTTTCGATGGCCACGATCGAGGAGCCCGAATCAACGTCTCAGGCATGGCCCTGACCTTCTCAGCTGCCTTGTCTTTAACCTGTGTGGGCCATATTTTCGTCATGACATCTCCCTGCCCGCCTTTCCCTTGCCGCCATGTGTCACCGGTCACCTCTCTCTCACACCTCCATATGGCCTTTCCCTCGTCGCATCACCCATTTACCACCTGCCACGTATTCCTTTCCCTCCATGTCAACCTCCCACTACGTTAAGATTGCCATGTTTATCTTCCCATTGCCTCTGACCGCCTCTCATCGTTCTTGCTCCGTCCTTGCAGTTGTGGTCCCGTCATTCCGTAGCCTTGCCCCACTTCCCGTGTTGGTCTCCATACCCGTCCCTCAAGCTATTCAGTTATTCCAGGTGGCAACGTGAGGGTTCTTCCATATCCCGAAGCGCTGAGTTGGCCGGGCCATTCTCAATCCCAAGAAGCAGTTATTGAAGTAGTTGGTGGTGGTTAGACATCGTCTCTGCCATAATGGGAAATTCTTGCATTGGATTAAAGGCACGTCGATTCACCGAATAAACTGTCAGAAGATCGATCGCGTCTGCCATAAGTTGCACAGTTATTCAAAGATTGCGGCCACAGAGTGTCAGAAGCCATGAAGACACAAAGACTTCAATGCATATCTTGGTTCTGCTGCTATTGTTATTTTGAGTATATGTAGGCATTTTTTCCATTTTTGTATCTATGGATGGTAGAGCTAAGCTCCCGACTGTAAAGTTTCAGCGAACATTCTAGTTTCCTGGTTATGCCTCTGTGTTTGAGATTTCTTGGTTTATAACAAACAATTCTCTTATTTCCATCTTTGTTTCATCTTATGCCAGAGAGTCCACAGTCGAAAGATTCACATGGATTTAACAATCTTGTTATGATAAAGGATTTGTTGTGACATTGTTGTGCCCTCTGGTGTTATGTGTTTGAATATAAGAAGATATTGTGTTTGAATGCTTTCTTCTTTAGTCAGTTGTGAACCTGACGTTTATGAAAGACTCTTGCACTCCTCTTATGAAGTCTTCCCCCTACTCACCCTTTATTGCAACTCACTGTTTGAAGTTTATCAAGACCTCACTCGTTCATGCATGCCTGGTCTAGTTTCTGAGTTGACACGATACTGTTCTGAGTTTCCTCCATTTGATCACCCCTTTCAAACAAATCGTGACATTAAATTGATGGGCATCGGGCTCTACTCCTGCTAGCAATCCAGGAGTGACTTCCGGCTCCAACACTGGCTTAATTGAATCTTGAGTGATCGCTGGATTCTAGTGGTGCTTTGATTATCACTAGGGGAAACGGGATTAGGATCTCTGAATATACGTTCAATTGATGAAACTGTGAACCCGCGACTATCTTAGAAATCTATGGAATTCAAAATGATACTGTATGAGGATTTAATGAGAGATTAACGGTATCATGATGGATCATGTACTTGTGACTAGAAATGGAGGGAGGCTTCGTGACCATCATGCATGAATTTCAGTGACACCGCCATGTGTAGATTTTGAAAAGACAATTGCGGTCAAAAGGACAATAGGAGCTTGCTATTTTCGAATAGAGACCATTAGAGCGTGCATACCTTCCACTTGACAAGCTTTCAGCGGTTACATTTCATCATTGTGCCAAGTTGACAGCTGGCTCGTGAGAAAGCAAGGGATTTCCATTTTAACCATTGAAATGCTTTCAGTAGTTAACCGCACTCTTGCTTTGACCTTTTAACTACCGGGAACAAAAGATTTCGGTGGTTAATGAGCGCCTATCGGGCTCGCCTAAACCACCAAAACTTGAGATTCTGATTTTTGGTTGACCAAACCAAATCCAAAATTTATTTTGGGCTTATTTACAGAATGCAAACTCTCTAACCTACTTACAAAAATTTAGGAATAAAATTTAGACAACAACCTATCGCCTCAAAAAGAAAAATTTCCACCAATTTATTTGAGGAGATAACACTGGCTCCTATTGGGGATGAATGCCTCCCTGTGAGGTTTCAAGAACCATAGAATCAATGCCTTTCCTAAAAAAGAAAATAAACAAAAACTATCTGCTAATGTTTCCATTGGGCATGGAGTTATTCTGCAAAAATAAAAACTAAGACTAACATTACAATGTCTAGGCTTCACAGGCTTAGATAAAATAGAGTTTTAAAAATCACCTGTTTACCGGGCCATTGAACATTTCTTCACCTCCCAGATTCTGTAGCATGAAAGTGTTGTTATTTTGTACTTGGGTAATCATGAAAGGACCTGTCCACAAAGAATCGAACTTGTTATGCTTTCCTTTATCCTGTCTAAGAGCATCCCATTTTAGAACCCAGTCACCAATATGAAAATTGTCCACCTTCACCTTTCTGTCAAAAGTATTTTTGATCTTCTTTTGATGAGCCTCTGATCTGTCCACTAACTGTTCACGAGCTTGTTGCAGTTCCACCAAATCGAGCATTCTTCTTACCATATCGTTTGACTCAATTTGCTCTTCTTGAAAGAATCTAGCCACTGGCAAAACTAACTGAACAGGAAAAATAGCATTAGTCCCATAGACCAATTTGAACGGAGAAGTTCCTATGGACTTTTTGATGGTTACTCTGTCTGCCCACAGAGAAAATTTCAGTTTGGAATCCCAATTCTTTTTTTTTTCCTCTAAAAGTTTTCTGATGATTTTGATTAAGATCTTATTGGATGATTAAGCCAAGCCATTACCTTGAGGGTAGTAAGGGGTCGAATGTACCAACTGGATGCCCATTGATTTACACATGTCTACTAATGCCTCCACTTTGAACGCCGTTACATTATCTATTACCAGTCTTTTGGGACAACCAAATCTGCTCAAAATGTTCTCATAGAGAAACTTCATGACTACCTGGTGGGTGGCATTCCGTGTGGGAATCGCCTTTATCCACTTTGTAAAATAATCTGTGGCTACCAAGATCCACTTATGCTGACCACTAGATGAAGGATTTATCTCACCTATAAAATCTAAACCCCACTGCTGAAAAGGGCCATTCACCACTATAGGTCTCAGGGGTAAATATTTTAGTTGTTGCTTTCTTGTAAATCTTTGACATTTGTCACAAGCTTTGACGAATGCACATACATCTGAAAAGAAGAAAAGCCAATAGTATCCATCCCTTAGGATTTTATGGACAGTGGTCTTCCAGTAATGATGACCCCCACAAACGTTTGAATGAAACTAATGTGTAACTTCGACTAACTCTTCTTTGTCTAAGCATCTGAGAAGCAAACCAGCGGGGTCTTCCAGTATAACAGATTATTGTAAATGCAGAATTTAACACATATTTCATTAAATTTGGAAATATTCTATTACACGGACCTCATCAACATTGATTTTTTTGTAAATCACCATATTAAATTAAGATGAGATAAACCAGTTAGTGACCATGAATAGGTCAAACATGGGACTGCTAGGTACAATAGTATAAATGGATGATAGGAGTGTGAAATAAACTCTTATAAGAAATCGATTTGAGCTAAATCATCTTAGTGTTTAACATCCAAGTGAGATATTATTGTTATGGACAACAAACCCAACTCAATGTTTGAATTTGGTGCCTAATGACTCCATCCCCCTTGCCACAACTAAGGGGGTTGTGGGTGGGAGTTGTTGATCAAATGACAATGTTGTGAGGATTTCCTAAGTGGAGGGAGGGTGCATCCTTTGCATTGGCTTGGTACAACTCTAAATAGAAGTTAAATTTTCTTGCTTCGTATTTCCTTTAAGAAGCATCGGGGAGGAGGTGATCATTCTAGTAGTGTTAAGTGGGGGAGGCAGTCTCATAAAAAAACATCTAAGCCTAAAGTATTATCTCATGTATATTAAGGTTGATCTAGGTATTTGAAGAAGTTTGTAACTAGCACTATTGATTTATCTCCGCTCAAAGTTAAATTTGGAAAAATTCTATTACACAGACTTCATCAACATTGAGTTTTTTTGTGAAAAAACTGCATTCCATTATTCAAATAACCTCTCATTGTATGCACAATAAAAAGGGTTTCCAGGGCTATGGAAGCGATCACGCCGAGGAAACCCTAATCCCTCAGCAGCACGTAGTAGACCCCAACAGTCACGATTCCGGTGAAGCGCACGCCCTGTAGCACAACCCCCATCAGGCTCCATTGACGCTTCACAATGGGAATGGAGGGGGGGGGGCAGCCCCCCTCATACCGTAACATCACCGTGAATGATCGATCCGGTGCTAGGGCAAAGAGACCAGCCTTTGAGCCGCCGCAAAAATTTCGAGAGCAACTGCTGGCCAGAGAAACCGACCTTCGGAAGGACATGGACAGAGGCGCTGAGGCAGGAACCTCCCAGACCAAGCCGCACAAGGGATGGGAACTAGGAAAATGTATACCCCGGCTCGATAAGGCACCAAGATATCTTATTAGCTCCACCAGAGTAGGAGAACATGCTGAGTTCATGAAGGAACACACACTCATAGGAAAGTTTTTAAGATTATGGCCTATAGAATGGGATCTCCACAAATGGATCAAGCACTGGTGGAACCCTAAGGGGGACTACGAGGTGCAGCTGAGCTCCAAGGGCTTCTTTACAATCATTCTATATAACCTATAGGACAAGGATAGGATCTTCAAAAATGGTCCTTATTTCTTTAACTCAGCTGGCTCTTCCTGCGTTTCTGGACTGAAAGATTCAACCCTGATAAAGAAGACGTTACCATGGCCCCAGTATGGATCCGCCTGTACTCTTTACCCCAAGAGTTCTGGCTGGAAGAAATTATGATGGGTATAGGGAACACCCTAGGGCAGTATGCGAAAGCCTCAGAAGCCACCAAACACTGGAAATACACCTCCTATGATAGAATCTGCGTCTACATGAACATCTCTAAGGCGCTCCCTGGATCAGTCACCCTAGAATACCAAGACGAGGACTGGCAGCAAACCCTGGACTATGAACACATCCCTTTTCGCTGCAGAAGATGTCACGAGCACAGCCACCTCTTCAGAGATTGCCCTCTCATAAAAACCTCTGCCAAAACAAGCGAGCCAACAAAAAAATGTGGGTTCACCACCGTCCCATCAAAGAAGTGAAATCCAACAAAAAAGAAAATCCAAGAACAGAAGTAGACTGTAGAAACAAGAAACTCCTATGAAATCCTAAAGCACCTACCAGAGGAGGAAGAAGTTCAAGATCCGCTTAAAAATCAGAAGCCATCACAGGACAACCCTTCAAATCCATCCCCTCTGCCCCAAAGCCAGGAAACACCAGTGGAGGACAAAGGTGACGGAGAAGGGGACACCCCAATGCAACTAGATGAAAGGGATCTCGCCGGCATAGATCCAGAACAACTAGAAGAAGCTCTGAATCAAAAAAACCTGCAAACCCTTCCAGAAGAGTAGCTACGCAAGGTACACAAAGTATTCCTCAACTCCTCAGCGGGCTCCTCTGCACGGCTAGGTATCGCCTCAGACTCGCAACTCGGATCAAAGAAGATCCCTCGAGAAAACAAAAGAAGGGGGCGGAAAATGGCACAACAGCTGATTAAGGAGGCCGGCAACCTCATGATAAACTCTGGACAAATCCAAAATATCTTGGAGGTATACCTCCAAACCCCATCATCAACCCAATGATGAAAATCCTCACATGGAACATTAGAGGACTAAATGGCAGGTCCAAGCAAAGGACCCTCCGAGAGTGCATAAAAGTCGAGAATCCATATCTGCTCCTATTACAAGAAACCAAATGTGCAAGAGCAGAGGCATAAATCATTTTTCAGCGTATCTGGAGAGATTGCAACTTCATATCCACAGATGCCGCAGGCACCTCAGGAGGACTCGCTGTCCTCTGGAACCCTTCTAACACACGGGTCTACAACCCCTTTTCAACAGTAGGCACGCTCATGGCAAGCTTCCAGTACTTTGGCTCAAACCAGGAGGGGAATATCACGAATGTCTATGGCCCCCAAAGTCAGCCAGAAAAGGACAAACTCATGCAAAGGCTAGAGCTTATCAAAATCTTGGTGTCCACTCGCAACTGGATCCTTGGAGGAGACTTCAATATGATCCTCACACTAGAGGAAAAAACGGGAGGCACCAAGAAGCTGGAGCAAGACAGTAGTAAGTTCAAAACCCTCATTGATCATCTCAAATTAGTAGATATATAAAGTAGCAATGGCACTTTCACTTGGTCGAATCATAGATCGGGAGCCCAGCACATAGCCTGCCGGCTGGAACTCTTCCTGGTCTCGGAGGAACCAATGGAATCGGGTGCACAACTGGAAAGTCTTATCATACCCAGAGCTGGGTCAGATCACTGGCCACTGATCCTCAGCATGGACATGCAAGACATGCCACAATTCAAGCCATTTCGCTTCGAGAAATTCTGGCTCCTACATCCAGACTTCCAGCACCTAGCCAAAGAATGGTGGTCAAAGGCAGCAATAAACCATGGTTCCAGCATGTATAGATTTCAGCAAAGACTCAAAAACTTCAAGGTGCTACTGAAGCAATGGAACAAGAACTGCTTCGGAAACATCTTCCAAAGCATTCAAAACATAGAAAAACAGCTAGAGGAGATCCAAAAAATATTCATCTTAGGTACCAGGACTGCCAATCTTATGAAGGAGGAAGGGAAGCTACGCGAACAATTGGAGGAAAGGAAAAAATAGGAAGAGATTTTATGGAAGCAAAAATCCCACGTGCAATGGCTGAAAGAAGGGGAGAGGAATACCAGATTCTTCCATAGGATAGTGATGCATCGTCGGCATGTCAACAGAATCACGCACCTAGAAGACGACCAAGGCAACATAGTTAGGGGGCACGCTAAGATAGATGCCGAGCTTATCCGCTTCTATCGTGACCTTCTCACAGAAACACAGGAGGACAGAACCGACGCCATACAAAGAATAACCAAACACATTCCGACCCTAGTAACTCTGGAGAAAATACCGCCCTCACAAGGCCTATCACTCAGGAGGAAGTGGACCAAGCTATAAGAGATATGCCCCCAGGCAAAGCCCCAGGCCCCGATGGGTTCACCACGGACTTCTTCCATCACTGCTGGGATCTGGTCAAAAAGGACATCTGGTAAGTGGTAGAGGAATCCAGAGTTTCGGGTGTGGTTCTTCCAGCTCTAAATGCGACCTTCCTCGCCCTCATTCCCAAAGAAGAGAGAGTTACCACTCCAAAGAACTTCAGGCCTATCGCTCTCTGCAATGTGATTTACAAAATCATCACAAAGGTTATCGCTAATAGGCTGAAACCAATACTGCCTCATGTCATCTCAAAGGAACAGTCGGGGTACGTGGAAGGACGGTAAATCATGGACAACATCATATTGGCACATGAGGTCATCCACTCGCTCAAAACCTCCAAAACCCCAGGTATGTTAATTAAATTGGACCTCTCTAAAGCTTTTGACAGAGCCAGTTGGCAATATCTCAAAGCTGTCCTCAACTCCTTTGGCTTTGATCAGAACTAGATCAGCTGGATCCTCAACCTCATTTCCTCCACCTTCTTTTCTATTTTAGTCAATGGTGTTCCTTCAGGGCCCTTTTCACCTTCTCAAGGAATCCGTCAAGGTGACCCCCTCTCACCCTTCCTTTTTGTGCTCATGGCAGAAGGTTTAGGCAGGTCCATCTCGACAACCATCACAGATAAATCCCTCAAATGTCTACCTCTTCACAATTTTCAACCAGCCCTCTCTCATAGTCAGTTTGTAGATGACACGCTCCTCCTCAACTCCCCCTCGGCAAAGGAAGCCCTCTCTCTCAACGCCATCCTCTCCGACTTCATGGAAGCCTCACGCATGTCTTTGAATCTGGACAAATCCAAGCTTTACTTCTTCAATACCCCCGTTCCGGTTCAGGTGCACATCTGCAGACTCCTCGGCATACCAAGGAGATCCCTTCCATCCAACTACCTAGGTGTCCCCCTCACAAGTGCAGCCGCTAGATCTATCTCCTGGGAAAGCCTTATCCTTTCCATCTCCAACCGACTCAGTAACTGGACCTTCAGACCCCTCAACTTAGCCTCCCGGCTAGTTCTCCTTAAATCGGTCCTGCAAGCCCTCCCCACTTATCTCTTCACGGTTTTAGCTGCTCCCTAGCACGTCATAAAGGCCATCAAATCCTTACAGTGCAATTTCCTCTGGCATGGCCACCAGCAAAACAAAAAGTGGGCCCTGGTAAGCTGGGACAAAATTTGCATGCCAAAAAGTCAAGGTGGTTTAAGCCTACGAGATCTGGGGAAACTCAACCAAATTATGGGCGCCAAAATTTGGTGGCGCTGGCTAAAGGAACCTGCTTCAGCTTGGGCGCACATGTGGAGGCTTAAATATGCTCCACTAACACCTGACAATCAACTGATTAGGCAAAACGCCAGATTCCAAGGCTCCAACATTTGGAACATCTCTTGGCACAACCGCACCTTAATTCAAAACCACGCCTTCTAGGAGATCAGGGCTGGGGAAAGCACCCTGCTCTGGCAAGACTCTTGGCAGCAATTCAAACCGCTAAATGATTCAAAATACCTAGCTGCACTTCGAGATGCCATTGACCCGAAAACCTCCCTCAAAGTCAAGGACCTCTGGCAACCTCAAGGGCAGCACTTGCACTGGCACCAATGGAAAATCTCTCACCAAGACCTTGGTGTTCCTGAAAACTTCAATTTAGAAAGTTGGCACAATCAAGCCAAAAGGTGCAAGATTCCAATCAAGGAAGGGGTAGACATTTTGAGATGGGGATACTCCACCGCTGGAACCTTTACGATCAAGGAAGCCTACAACATCCACAGTCATCCCCAACTCGAAAACAAAGAAGCCATCTAGAACAAGGTATGGAATTCAGCACTATGGCCCAAGGTTTCCACTTTCCTATGGCTAATAGTGCACAACAGGGCTCTCACATGGGACAATCTCAGGAAAAGAGGCTTCATCAGACCCTCTCCTATGTGTGCTCTGTCATCAGCAGGAGGAAACCAAGGAACATCTCTTCAATGGATGCAGCTACAACCAAAGCGTCTGGGATCAAAGTGTGCAAACCATGCGCAAGTCAGGGCAACATCGAGGCAGCATAAATGAAACAATCGAGCACTGGGATAGCAGCTCATACAAAAGAACACTCCTAAATCACATCTGGCAGCTCTTACCTGGCTTCATCCTTTGGCAACTCTGGAAGGAAAGAAATAAAAGAATTTTTCACTCGCAAGCCTCCCCACCTGAAGCCACATGGGAGACCATCAGGGCACGGATCAAGGAAACAATCCGATGCCGCCCCTGGAGTCTGGAAGACCTCAATTGTCCACCTGAGGAGCAGTGTATCATGCAACAGTGGCAACCCCTCCCCTCCACTCATCAAGTTCGACGGACCAACAAACCCACCCAAACAAGCCCCTCCTCCTGGACACCCCCGCATAGCCCCTTCATCAAAATCAACTTTGATGGAGCCGCCAAAGGCAACCCGGGAACAGCAGTTTGGGGAGCAGTAGCTAGAGACTCGGAGGGAAAGCTTATGGGGCTGTTCACAGGATTCCTAGGAGAAACGACAAACAATGTGGTTGAGCTCATGGGCACACTGAGAGGACTACAGGTTACATTGGAAAGGGGCCATCGCAGTATAGTTCTGGAAGGAGATTCATAGGTTGTCATCCACCTTGTCACCATGATTCTGCATGGGAGAGAGCCTTCTAAAATCTCACCAAGCTGGTGACTTTCAGGACTTTTAGAAGACTTCAAAAACCTCCTCACTCCAGCTCTCAGTATCATGCCTTCCCATGTAAAGAGAGAGGCCAATCGCGTAGCAGATAGCCTAGCTAATGAAGCAGTGGAAAAGGAAGTCGATCTCTCCCGATGGATGGATGAAGCTCCAAACCACTCAGACGTCTTCCTCAGATGCCAGGCCTTAGCCAACACAGATCTGCTCCCCCGGGATGGGGTGCCAAGCACTCATACGAGGACACATGGGAGGCTACGGGGACGCCACTTAATGGCATCAACCAGCGCAATCCCACCGCTGATCAACTGAATTATGGCTCGCACCAGCCACCATAAAGTGATGAACCCTCTCACGCGCGAGGATGGTACCAGGCGACAGAACATTATCGAGCTAGTGTTAATGGCGATCGTGAGTGAAGTTTCATGGGATTTTATAGTGGTAATAGGCACGGGGGAGATGTATTGGCCTCACGCTGAGCTCATTTTGTATGAGTGGCACCTCCGTTTTCAAGAAGACGCAGAAAAGGCAGTCGCAGACTTGCCACCCCAGCCCTCCTCCACAACCAGGCGTCCAGTGACTTCCACAATGCCCAGGATCAGAGGCAAGTTGCGTCGTGGCGCAGCCTGGTACAAGGCTGAATCCCGACGAAAACGCTTAAAGCATTTTGAAAAAGAGATCACCCTAGCATCCATTCGATGAAATAGAAATCCTCGGGTGCTTCCCATGGCAATTCCTAAAAATACCAGCCCCGAGGAGGCACTGCAAAATCACCCTCCCATGACAGATTCTGAGGAGTGCAGGTCACGACCAGAAGCACTCCAGGGGAAACAAAGTGTAGCCGAGCAGGAAGCACCGCATTGTCCATCCTGCATTGTCATAAAGGAAGAACCACCTGACGAAATACAATATCCACCTTGCATCATCGAAGAGGAAGAGCCACCTGCTGACGCCAAAGTGCAGAAGGAAGAGCCACCTGTTGATCCACCGGGAGACTCCAGTGCACGCACAGCAAAGAACCCTGGCGCGAGGACCTCGAGTGACAAGGAATGGGTGGACCAAGCCACCTCCCCCGAACTCTGGTACCTACCACTGGTCTTTGAGCTTCGCAACATGCTTGATGACCTGGCTTTTCGTATTGCCCGGATGGATCAACGCATTGACATGCTCTTCGCAGCACTCTCGAAGAATGCTTCGAAGAAGCAATGCCCCACTTGCGCACAGGAGTACTCGATTCTAGCAGGATGGAGCTGAGCCGGCCACAAGCGAGCGAGATCGAGCCAACAGTTCTGCAGGGGCTCTGGTTAGAAGCTCTGTGTTATTTTGGTCTAGTTAGTCTGTTGCTACTCCTTTTGGTTAGATATGTTTAAGTTTTTGAAACTTGATGGCACTGCCGCCCTGGTTTCCCCCGGGCAGGGCGCGCAAGTATATGATAGGCTAAATAAATTATGCTTGGCACAGGAAATCCAACTGTCCTGGTTTCCTACTCAGGCAGGACAACTGGTGTTACCACCAGCAGCTGTATACTCTGATTTTTGATAATATAGAAGGTCCCATTGGTTTATTTAAAAAAAAAAAACATTGATTTTTTTGTAAATATCCATATTAAATTAAGATGAGTTAAATTAGCTAGTGACCATGAATAGGTCAAACATGGGACTGCTAGGTACAATAGTATAAATGCATGATAGGAATGTGAAATAAACTCTTATAAGAGATCTATTTGAGCTAAACCATATTAATATGTTTAACATCCAACTGAGATATTATTGATATGGATATCAAACCCAACTTAATGTTTTAATTTGGTTCCTAATGACTCCATCCCCCTTGCCACAACCGAGGGGGG
>JASDQU010790247.1:0-11535 GCA_032191745.1 Picea mariana
CATAGTAATAGGAATCCTTATCTTGTTATTCTTCCATAGGTATTGTTTCACTGACCATATTATCTTCTAAGAAATAGAAACACATGATATGTACAGGAACTATGTAAACATGGTATGTACAAGAACTATGTTATAGAAGAATATTGTTACCTTGACTAGAAGAAGAAGTCTCTTTTATCCTGCTTGGCTTTCTTTGAGGGTTCCCTTTCTTCGGAAACTATTGTTTTGTGTGTTTCCTTCCTTTTATTTAACTCGGGATAGTGGTTCTTGTAGTGACCATATTTTCAACAGTTGAATCATTGTATTTTTGACATATCCTTTTTTTGATTTGGTTTCTTCCTTAAGCCAAACTTCCTCTTATTCCTAAAATTCTTGAACTTTGTTGTGAAGGCTTGATCATCATATTTATTTTTGGATTTCTCTTTTGCACTAATAGCACAATAAGTCCAAAGATCTTCAAATGTGGGATACTCCTTTCTTGTGTTCATGCTTTTGGAAAATGCATCCCATGTCTTGGGAAGGCCATTGAGTACTATATTTACTAGTTCCTTTTCTGAAATGATTTCCTCAATATCTTGTAGTTGATCTCTTAACAGAGAGATTCTTACAAAGCATAATGTTATGCTATCATCATCATTCATTTTCATGTCATGGAGATCATTCTTAAGAGTCATCACTTGTCCAATGTTTCTGACTAAGAATAGGTTAGTTAGGGCATTGTACATCTTCTTAAATGAGTCAAGATGAGAGATATAGGGTATCGAGTGGTGTTTTACAAAGTCCACTATGATGTTCATAGAGTTGATGTCACTGTCCTTGAACTTCTCCATAACTGCAACATTGTAAGGTTCCTTCTCTTTTTCTATTTCAAACAGTGGTTCCATGATCTTGCCTTTCACGATATCCAACACTTTATTCTTGGCAAGGATGAGGTCAATCCTTGTTTTCCATACTTTGAGGTTACAAGCCTCTTCTAACTTGTTTTCTGACTTCATAGAGTAAGTCATGACTTCTTTGACTTGGTCAACCTTTGACATTGACTTGGTCAACCTTTAAATTTGACCAAAAACTCAAACTTGATGCCTTGGCTTGCTGAGTGTACCAGGAGGTGCGCTAGGCTAGGGAACACTAAGCTATCCAAGAATTAAGTCAAGATATTTACTTAAGGTGCCTCAAAAAGAGGGTTAGGGTTTCGTTGTTGCAACAAAACTTTAATTACAACTGCAACTACAACTAAGAAAATCCTCCCAATCTATCTTCTAGTGGTTAGAAAAATAGGTCTGCTCGTTTCACCATAGACAATATAACAATACTTTTACCCAACCATAGGCACAAAGGCCATCCTTGAGCACCTTAACCTTAACAGATAGAATAATTTCATATGCAATCCAATAGCCAACCAAGGTAGCACACCTTTCTCCAATTATAGTGCACCAATCAAGAATAACCAAATACCAAGCATAAAGTCCAAACGATAACCAAGAGAAAATCCAAAGAAAAAAGAAAGTGCAAGTTGTAGCAGCTGCAGCTGCACTCTCTATCCAAACTTGCACACCACTGGTCTTATACAGTTATGAGTGTGAGAGTAACAAATGAGCTCTAGTGCCCTCTATTTATACTTCTCTATCTCACTTGATTGGGCCAAATTCTCTTTTTGGAGGCTAATAACTCAATATTAAATATTCTCTTGATTCAATTTGTCTCCTAGGGTTATTATCAAACGTTTTAGGGTTTCTCTTGCTTCTCAGAATATTCTAGTCTTGTCAAAGGTTACAGTTGGAGGTTAATACTTCCTACAGCTACCATAATATCAACAAGCACGAAATCACCCTTCTAGGGCATGACATTACCCTTTTGGCACACTGTAGAGGCAAATTAAGTGGTCATCCCTCTTCTATTTTGTTGTTGACAAATTTATCTGGAAAAATGTATTAGGGTTGTCTCATGTAATATAAAAACCCTAATTTCAATTCAAAATCATCAAAACTCTGACTTGAGAGACATTACTTCTGAATTTTTTCCCTATTGGGATATCTAGCTCTTATACCTTATGCATTATGTTTGGAAGGTCAAGTTGTGGATGCTCTTTGCTGATTTTTGGAAGGAGTTTCTATAATTGAGAATTTATCTCATGGTACCTTGGTGATGTAATTGAAATTTCTTCAAATTTATCATCATGCTATTAATGTTTCATGGTAATTTTACTTTTTCATGCTAGGTGTCTTGCTTGGTGAAACCCTAAGAGAGGAGCATCAATGATTCCTCCTCTCACAAGGTTAATTTTGTTGAAACATTTGTGAATAAATCCTTGGTAGGGGTAGACTCTTAAAGTCCTAAAGTACTATAAATTTAGGATTTTATCCCTAGATTCTTGATTTTGTCCTAGTTGAAGCTACAAGAAGGGATAAAAGGTTTCTAGGGCCCAAAAATGATTGCACCATAGAAATCCTTCTCCTAAAGATTAAACATCTAAGGTGCTAATGTGCTAGCACCTTAGAGATTGAATCCTACCTCTTAGTTGCAACTATATCAAGCTCCATGTTTAGTTTCACTTGTTGTTACAAGACTCCATAACCCTTAAAGGCTCTGGCTTTATGGCTCTCTTGTGGTGAAATTGATCAACAAACACTATCTTTCAACACTCTTAAGCTATACAATAAATTTACTACCACCAATACTTGAAAACTCATTAAATTTCTTTTTTCTATTAATAAATTTTGCTACAACCACCTAATAACACTTTAATTTGTTGCATACACTCTTCTAAAGGTGGCCTAACATAGTCAGAAAATGCATCTAACAATTGGATATTTTTCTAGTGGATTTGTGATAGTTTTACTTGAAAATTGTTACATTTTTTATCAACATTTGTTGTTGTTGTACCACTGTTCATTCCTACAAATTTGTTACATCCATGGAAAATTTTCATGTCTAGTGTCTTTAAGAGGCATTTATTTCTTGTTTGAACTTGGAAATAATCATATAAATGCTATAAAGTGTTCTTGATCCTTGTAGATACTCAAAAAATCTTTTCCCTCTTATATTTCCTTGACCTGGACCTTTTTTTCGGTGATCAAGAGAGTGGGTGGTAGTCTTGGATACTATACTCGCTACTTTGATCCCTTGAGGTCACCAGGGAATCCTACCTTATGGTGGATCTCTTCCATCACTAAAATGATGGAAGTTTTTACTAAGGTGACAATGGTAGGATATTCCTTAGTTATGCAAGATTTGGGGATCTTGTTTTACGATTTCCACAAGTACAAATCCTACAATAACATTTTGGCATCATTGTCAAGGACGATTGATCCATTTTCCTCAATGAAATTTCCTTTGGTAAATTTCATCTGAAGCCCTTATCTTACAAGTTTACCTAGTGACTCCACTGAGGGTGATTACATCGCCTTCTTTTGGTGATCCTAGAGAGATCATCTAGTGACTCCAATGGTACATTTTGAGTTGTTTTCCAAGTGATGGATTTATGGATCTTTAGGAATGGTTTCCTTGTATTTATTTTGAAAGCATCCCCAGATACCGAAACAAATATAAGGAAGGATGGTAATAAAAATTCCAAAATTCAATCAACATGTTGTTTCCCATGTAGTAAAGTTATTGAAATACATACGGGGTATGGGGGAGCATGAATATGCATGAATACAACGGTTTTTGGTATCCCTATCATTTGGTGTACATGGTTGTATCAAAGACACATGAAAACCGAAAACCATCTCCTCTCTCACAAATATCATTAGAAAATTTATTGAATATGGGAATTCACAATCTCAAACATATGAAGACACTCTTCAAGAGCTCACAATGACCCTTAAGAGGGAGTGTTTATTCCTGGGTCCTCTTGTAGGAGACCTTAAGGAATCACACCACTCCCTAGGAGAAGATTCCATTGGGAATATTCATCGTCAGAATGTAAACAATGCATTGGTAGTTGCTCCACTTATTAAGGATGAAGAACCAGAATAATGTGAACTTATCCTAAAGGCTATAGGAGAGTGTCAAAGAAGATAACACATTTCACAAGGAACTGGTTGATCAATGCCAATATTTACATCTATTGACTGACATTTCAGTACACAGACAAGAGAGCATGACCTTGCAATTAACCAATATCTGAAATTTTTTGAAGTTTCAGCAGAGGAATAGCTTGCTAAGGCATACTTCCAAGTAAAAACACTCTGTGTCAGCATACGAGAGAAGTATGACCAACCTTGGTTTCTATCCAATATATTGGAGTTGAATGTGGAGGGAGAAGAATGTTATGATTCAGAATATGTGAACCTTGATGAAGTACCCCCTCCAAACAAACAAGCAAGTGATGAAGATTTTATTAATGAATATCCTCCATGTCTTGAGTATGCCTTGGATGAGAGGCTTGAAGATCATGCATCTTGAATGAAAGATCTCGAGGAAGAATATTATGAATAGGGTTACCAACCCCTTGAAGAGAATAAAGAATTACCTCATGATTCTATTGAAGATAACGAAGACTTGATTGAAGAACTAGTGCCTGAATAGGTAAATCACGAGGAATATTACTGAGAAGAACATGAGTTTCCTTGTGAATATGAAGAACACTTTGATGAAATTTACCATGTTGAAAACCTAATCCACGAAGAGGCCCCTCATGAAGACAATGTTGAATTTTGTAACTATGGTCGGTGTTCATAATGTGAAAAGCAAAAAGCAAAAAGCTGTGTTTGTTATGGAGGCTAGTTTAGTATATATATATATAATAAATAAGTAATTACTTATTATCCAAGGGACGCATCCTTTCATGGATGGTCACCATATTTTCTATATATATGAAACACTCATCATTTTAATAAGGCATCGATTGTATATCATCTTATATAAAAATCAACATCGCATAAATTATGGAGGAACAATTTAACAAAGTCAAATACTATGGATTATAACCAAATTAATGTTAATATTTGGGTAGTTACAAGAGGTAGTCTCCAACTATTTACAAGAAATAAAATTTAATTTAATTTTCAAAGAGACGTGTCTCTTTGGATCAATCGAATATTACTATAAAAAGACACTTGAAAGACAAAACAATAAACACACATATTGTTTTCTCTCTCACATGTGGGAAGTGATCTAAGGAAGAGACGAAAGTTTCTAAGTAGTTGAATTTTCTGAGTGTAATTACTTAGTGATGTTCTAGAGTTTACTAAAGTAATATCTTATATCATTGGAAGTAATTACCACTTGTGGAAAATTGTGCTTGTCTAATTTAGCACTAGAAAATCAATATGCTTAGCCATATGACATTGAGTATATGATGGATGTGTGTTGGTCATAGTAGAAGATGCATAATGTGAAGGGTCACTATATATAGTTGTGTAAGTACATGTTTGTCATTGCATCGACAAAATGTGAATTGTCTCCTTGGTTTGCTTGGTGGATCTATTTGTTGTGTAAAGTTTTCATGGAAGAACCTATGTGGAAATGTTGATATAGCAAACATTGCGTGAAAGATATTCTCTTATGATGCCGAGAGATTCTTGATCTCATTGGTATATTTTTGAGATTCATTGAAATGCTTGTGGGTGATGAAGATTTCCATATGGAGACCAATGGAGGAAATTACTACACAACTATTTGAATTTAAGCGTAAGTACCAATCCATGGCATCGGTGTTATTGGTGTTCTATATGAACACGAGTATTTGGTGAGGAGTGATCGAGATGGACATGGGAAATAGTGACAAACCCTATGTAGTCGAGATCACATGAAGTTTGTGTCAATGTGTTGATGTGGTGGTTACCATGATGTTGTGTGCTTTGGAAAGTTGAAATATTGTCAAGAGAGGCCAATGAGGAGGCATGATTATGGTATTGAGAGAACATTAGTTATTGCCAAGAGTGATAGCCACCAATGGAGTATACAGTGCTAGTAGAATTGAGGGAAATTCAATGGTGACTTCCAAGTGGATCTACAAGATCAAGCATGTAGCATAAGACAACATTGAAAAGAATAAAGAAAGGTTCATGGAAAGAGGGTTCTCTTAGAAAGAGGGAGTTGACCTTAGAGTTTGAAATGAAGGATATTGGCTTAATGCATTACTATTTGGGATTATAATTATGGAAAAAGACAAGTGAGATCTTCCTTGGTCAAGGGAGTATGTTATCACGATCCTTGAGAGATTTGGGATGATGGAATGCAAGTCCATGACAACTCCCATGGTGCCAAACTTGAATAACTTGAGAGACTCTGATTATGATCTAGTAGACCCCTCCATATATCAACAATTGATTGGATCACTGATGTATTTTGTTAATACTAGGCCAGACATTTTCTTTGCTGTGAAAGTTCCAGGTGGAACCAAGACATGATCATTGGATTGACGCAAAGCACATATTGAGATATTTGCATGGCATGTTAAACTATGGTTTGAGATATGTCTCAAACAATGATGTATAGCTGCAAGGATATACATATTCTAATTGGGAATGGAGTGCAGATGACAAAAAGAGTACTTTATTAGTATGCTTCATTTTGGGCTCTGTTGTGATATCTTGTACTAGCAAGAAGTAGAAGTATGCCGCACTCAGTACTGCAGAGAAAGAGTATATTGTAGCTTGTGATGCATGTACGGAAGCAGTATGGACCTGTAAGATGGTTTCTAGACTATTTGATCATGTGCTGGAATCGACTGTGATATTATGTGACAATCAATGATGTCTAAAGATTTTAAGAGAACCCTGTGTTCCATAACAAGTCAAAGCACATTGAGATCATGTACTACTACATCTGTGATAAAGTCGAGAAGGGAGATGTGAATCTCCTATACATCTAAACCAATGAGAAGATATAAGATATTTTGATGAAGCCCTTGTCAAAAGTGAATTTTGTATACTTCAGGGACAAGCTGGGACTCATGGAAGATTGATCCTCTCACTGAGAGGGTGTTGATGGACATACATTCTCTCTGAGTTCACAGGCAGTGACTAGAGTTGAGAGAATGGTCTAGGTTTGTACAATGGATGAACATTTTCTCTGGGTTCATAGGTAATGACAAAGGTGGAGAGAGTGGTCCAGGGTATACATTCTTCTTGATTTCATAGGTAGTGACCAGAGTGGGAAGAATGGTCCTTCTCCCTATGTTCACAATAGTGACCAAAGTGGGGAGAATGGTACAGGGAAGACACTTTTCTTGATTTCACAGTAGTGACCAGAGTGGGAAGAGTGGCCCTTCTCCTTGAGCTCATAGTAGTGACCAGAGTGGGGAGATACAGGACAAAGATTCTTCTTGTGTCATAGTTAATGACCAGATTAAGAAGAATAGTCCTTGTATCCCAAGGAAACTCATTTGAGTGTACAACACTTGATCCCTACAACATCATGGCCAGATTACTCAAATAGAGTGTGGCTTAGATATTTGATTCTATATGATGTACCATGTGTCAAGATACTGACCAGGCTATGACAGTTGATGATGTTGATGTTTTGGCATCAGGAAGAAATTCTCACAGGATTGGTCATGGTGAATTGACCAGTGGTGAATGGCCCAAGCATAGTATTCAAAGAAAAAAAGACTCAATGTGCTAAATTTTCTTCCAGTGTGTGGAAACATCAGGAAGAAATTCACCCACAGGGGTGTACCTGTGGTGAATGTCTTGAGTAAGCATAAGGTGGACCTTATCCTAGATTGGGTTACATACCAAGGGAAATAGGCTACATTTATCACAAAGGTGTACTTGTGGTAAATGGGCCCAGGAGTATTCCTTCCTTGATCATGACAAGGAATAATATGGACTCGAGGTGCTTGAGGTGCTTTCCACGTGTCAGTTAGCATCAAGATAACATTCACTCAAAAGGGTGTACCTATGGTGAATGAATTTGGTATGGTATTTTTCCTAGTCATGGTGATTTGATAAGGAATAACAAAGACTCAATATGTTATTTTCTATCACATGTAGAAACAGAGTGAGCTTGATCTCAGAGAGAATCAATTGGCTCAAAGGGAGAACCGAAGAGGGATTTTCCCCTCGGTTTAGGTAGGAGAGTGACATCTCCCAAGACTAACAAACTGGTGTCATGAGTCTAGGATGAAGTTTGTATACTTTATAGAAAAACATGGCATGATGAAGAATGTCTCCCTCATTGAGAGGGAGTATTGATGTTTGGACAACATCGGGAAGACATTCTTCCAGATCATATGGTAGGTTGTTGTTGATGTTGCAGATGTTGATGAGTACCTTCCTAGTTAAGAGGGAGTGATCTTATAACAACCAACTTGAAGATAATTATGAATACCTTCCTAGTTAAGAGGGAGTGTTGAATTTTGTAACTATGGTCAGTCTTCATAATGTGAAAAGCAAAAAGCAAAAAATTTTGTTTGTTATGGAGGCTAGTTTAGTATAAATATATATAACAAATAAGTAATTATTTATTATCCAAGGGACACATCCTTTCATGGATGGTCACCATATGTTCTATATATATGAAACACTCATCATTGTAATAAGGGATAGATTGTATATCATCTTATATAAAAATCAATAGACAAAGCCCCAGTATTTTCTCCTCCATTTAATGAAGTCATCCAAGCTCTCGTCTCTCTTGCACATAAAGAAAATAACACGGTAGGTTATACTCCTTTCCATGACTTTGATGATGCACTATTCTATGATTCAGAAAGTGAATAAGTGCTAGAGGAACCCATTGGATACACTAGTCCCTTCATGTTATAATAAAACTGATGATGTGATTGAAAATATTGATGAGTTTATACATGTTCAGAGATGTAAACGGGATCTGATTTGTCCTGGCGGTGGTCCCATTTATGAAATTGAAGTTCATTTTCAATCCTCGCCCTTAGCTGATCTGAATTTTATGAGAAGAACGAAATGACTACAGATTATTAACAGATGTTTAACACAGAATAATAGAGATTTAGTAAAATTGGTTTTATATTCAATAAGGAAATAAGATGAAACTGTAAAATGCAGCGGAAACCAAGCTTATTGGAATGGTGGGGGCTTATCTCTGAGAAGAGATGTGACGGATGCGCTCATTTGCAAGAAGATGAGTAAAATGAGGCTCTGAAGGACTTTTTACAATAAACATGAATGCCAAACCCCTAGACATCCAAAAACCTAACCCTAGGAGATGAAGCACCAAAATTCATGTGGGCCATGTTTGGGTAAGTTAGTACATCAACTTCCCAGGGTCGTAACTTTTGCATGTGATCTCTGTTTTAGGCATATGATAGCCCGTTATAAAGCTCTATCCAAGGAATACAAAATTTCATGATGAAAATTTTCTATTGAAACATTAAAAAAAAGAACAAAAAAAAAACGTTTTTTAGGGCCTCAAAACGGCTCCGGAAGTTCAGGACTCGAAAAACTACTAAAAATAGTAAATTACCAAAATTGTCAGAAATCTATTTTGAGCTAGATAGAAAAGGTGGGTGGCCACTAATATCCACCTGGATCAATCCTCCCTCCTTAGTAAGAAATGGTCTCCATTGCGTTGAGTTCCCCCATCAGATGAGGAAATTTCTGCTAAATTTGGCCCCGGGTGAGCCACTTTCCTTGGTGCAGGAGCTTCCCTTATTTGACGAATCGATAAAGATGGATCATTTGCTATCGAGTGGCCTTGATCTGGGTGTCAACAATCTGATCACTGAAGGCCTATTGTATGCATTCGGGGTTGATCTCTGTTGGTTTCAGTTGTTTTGCTACATCTGAGGTGTCCAATAACGGTGGGAAATAAGGCCGAAGGAGGGCCACATTGAACACTGGGTGCAGGCCAAGGAAAGGAGGAATGTTGAGCTCAAAATCATTATCCCCCACAGCCTTGGTGATGGTGTACGACCCATAACAGAGTGGGTGAAGCTTCCGATGGGGTCCTGTAATGCGTTCTTTCTGCAAGTGCAACCAAACTTTGTCGCCCACCTAAAACTTATGTGGCACTTGATGTTGATCATGGTGCTGCTTATACTTGTCATTGGAATTTTGTAGGATTTCCTGAACCATTGGTGGATGTGCTGGATCTGCTCAATGAACCGGGTGGCTTTTTCAGCTTCAGTTGGAGCAGGAGATGAGTCGATTGAGGTGACTACAAGGGGAAGTGCAACATCTATGGGACCCAATGGTTGGAATCCCATCCCCACCTGAAAGGGGTTGTGGTCGGTTGAGCTATGTAGGGCGCAATTGTAGCTATGTTAGACATAGGGAAGACTCTCATCCCATGTGTGAGGGTGCTTGTAATTATACATGCACAAGATCTACACGATCATTCAATTTACGACCTCGGTTTGGCCATCTGTCTGGGGGTGGAAGGCCATGGATTTGGTGAGCTTAGTGTCCAGCAATGACAAGAGGCTCGACCAAAATGTGCTGAGAAATTGACTGTCCCGATCTAAGACAATGGTTTGTGGGATTCCAAAATGTACCCAGACTCGTTCAAAGAAGATCTTGGCAGTGGCTTCTACTGTGATGCTCTTCTTGTAGGCAACCAGAATCGCCATCTTAGAAAAGTAATCGACAACCACAAAAACACAGTCATTTCCCCACTTGGTGGACGGAAGGTCCGACATGTAGTCCATTGAGATGGATTCCCATGGCCTTTTAGGATTAGGAAGAGGGGTGTACAGGCCCTATTTCTTAGTGGTCAGTCTAGCAATAGCACAAGCAGTGCACGACCTGATATACTTGCTGACCTCCTATTGAAGTTTCGGCCAGTAGAAATATTTCTATAGAATTGCCACTGTCTTTTCGATGCCGAAGTGTCCTGCCACTCGACTATAGTGGGCTTCCCAGATCAGATTTGCTTGCTTGCTTGATGGAACACAGATATGGCCCAGATGAAACATCAACCCATCCTGAAGATGGAAATTATCGACAATTGCCTTTGCACCCAACATTTGGTAGGTGGTGGCGAAGTCCGGGTCTATATCATAGAGTTGGGGCCATCTAGAGCTCTCATGGTTGCAAGAGTCTAGCACTATGGTGAGTGCCACAACTGGCAGTCTGCTGAGCCAATCAACGATGCGGTTGGTGCTTCCTGTTTTATACTTGATGTTGAGCTAGAATTGCTGCAAGTATGTGGACCGCTTTTGATTGCGGTCATTATACAATTTTCCTTGTGTCTGCATGAACTATAGTGGCTTATGATCAGTGTGGATGATTGTCTCCTTCCCAAGAATGTAATGTCTCCACTGGCGGCAGGATTTCAGAATGGAGTACATTTCTTTGTCGTAAGTAGGGTACTTACGGACAACATCTGATAGTGTATCACTATAATAGGCCACGGGGTGGCTATGCTGAGTGAGAACAACGCCCACAACATAGTCTGAAGCATCTGTCTCGATCTCAAAGGGTTGTTGCAGGTCTGGTAGTGAAAGTAATGGGTCTGAGTACAAGCATTGCTTCAAATCATCGAATGCTTGTTGTTGGGACCGACCCCAGGAAAATTTTTCCTTACCACCACCCCTGGTTATTTGGTTGAGGGCCCATGCAATATGGGAGAATCCCAACACAAACCTACGGTAGAAATTGGCAAGGC
>JASDQU010790247.1:21006-37876 GCA_032191745.1 Picea mariana
ATGGTATTTTTCCTAGGCATGGTGATTTGATAAGAAATAACAAAGACTCAAGATGTTATTTGCTATCACATGTAGACCCACAGTGAGATTGATCTCAAAGAGAGTCAATTGGATCAGAGGGAGACCTGAAGAGGGATTTTCCCCTCGGTTCGGGTGGGAGAGTGACATCTCAAAAGACTAACAGACTGGTGTCATGAGTCTAGGGTGAAGTTTGTATACTTCAGAGACAAGCATATCATGATGAAGAATTTCTCCTTCATTGAGAGGGAGTATTGATGTTTGGACAACATTGGGAAGAAATTCTTCCATATCATATGGCAAGTTGTTGTTGATGTTTCAGATGTTGATAAATACCTTCCTAGTTAAGAGGGAGTGTTGAATTTTCTAACTATGGTTGGTCTTCATAATGTGAAAAGCAAAAAGTGAAAATTTGTGTTTGTTATGGAGGCTAGTTTATTATAAATATATATAATAAATAAGTAATTATTTATTATCCAAGGGACACATATTTTCATGGATGGTCACCATATGTTCTATATAAATGAAACATTGATCATTGTAATAAGGGATAGATTGTATATCATCTTATATAAGAATAAACAGACAAAGCCCCAGTATTTTCTCCTCCATTTAATGAAGTCATCCAAGAGCCTATCATCTCTCCTGCACAAAAATAAAATAGCATGGTAGGTTATACTCCTTTTCATGACTTTGATGATGCACTATTCTATGATTTGAAAAGTGAATAAGTGCTAGAGGAACCCATTGGATACACTAGTCCCTTCATGTTATAATAAAAGTGATGATGTGATTGACAATATTGATGACTTTATACATGTTGGGAGATGTAAATGGGATCTGATTTGTCTTGGCGATGATCCCATTTATGACGTTGAAGTTAATTTTCAATCCTCACCCTTAGAAAAAGCATATGTGATTTCTAATAACTCAGATGTGTGGCAACATGGAGACAACATGGTTACATATTTCTCCCAACCAGCCAGAGATGACTTATCACAGTGTTCTCATGACGATTTATGGTTGTATATTGAGGGGTTCAATAAATATCCTTTTGAGAAATTGGATTTATTCTATGAAGAAAATTTCTAGCCACTGTTGAGATATGATTTTGATGAGGGTAAGGACATGGTCTTCCCCGAGAAAGATATTTGTGATAAGATTTCCAACTTTTGCTTCTTTCACATTTCTACTCCACTATAGATATGGTTAGGAGTTTTCATCATGGTAATCACTTGCCTATAGGAAAGATTTGTTTTCAACCTTTGATTTTTTGTAGGCCTTTTTAGTTTCACACACGAGGCCAAAAAGCCTCAGGTTGGGAGATTTATTTTTCTCTAGGCCTAGCTTGATCCCTTATCTTTCCTAGCCTCTTCCCATAGACAAACTCAGATTTTTTCTTAGATTCCTTGTCATCCCTTCTACTCGATCTTCGAGTGATAACTTTGTAGCTGAGGATGAGGACTCACCTTCATCTAATTCTTTTGGCCTTGTACTGGGATGGATAGGATAGGGTTGTCGTGATACATCCTTGCCTGATTTTATCTCTCCCTCCCACCTCCATGATTTGAATTTTATGATTAGTTATGGTATTGTGTATGCCCCCACTCATGACCTTCTTATTCTTGACTTATTTTTATTTTGGTTTATGATGAAGCACAGGGGTAGATATTCTCATATGATGTTTGGATGGTTTTACTAGTTATATGATTATACCTATCATTTCAGCTAACATAGATTATAGTAGGTAGGTTAGGAATTTTCACTTTGCATTGCATTTATATATGTGTTGCATCACGCACATCATTATATAGTAGTTGTGCATTTTGATATATACATTTTTTATTCTCATTTTGAATACATGTTAGGAGATTCCATGTTGCACTTGATTTTTCTTTGTCATTTCATAGTCAAGGAAAAAAAAAATCAACATGGTTTTGATTATCACTGACAGTCATTGGATAATGCTCACCGATAGATACTTCTAAAGTGTTTTGTTGATTAAATTGGGCATATGATTGCAAGTATTGGAAATCTAGATATGATAAGGTTCTTATGCACTCTATGATGAGCACATGTCCCTATGTTGGATCCAGATGTCACCCCCCCAACCTAGGGGTAACTAGAGGAGATCATGTCTCGAGGCCCACAATGGAGAAAATGATCTACACCATGGTGATGATCAACATGTCCATAGATGGCATCCAAACAACCCCCCTAATTTTCCTCCTAGCACGGATCAACCAAGGCTTGTAACATTCAAGAAACCCAAGGTACAGGGCATGGTAAGCCAATGTCACCATGAGGTATGGTTAGTCCTTTTTTTCATGCAAGGTGTTTTGCTTAATTTAGTGGGAATGTGGACATGGATCATTGGTTGAATTTGGATATTGGATCACTTTATTGAGAAATTATATTTGTTTCCTTGTTTCACCTTGGTGGTCATCCTATGTTCCCTAGTCTTTTTTTTTCACCACCAAGAAAAAGGGGGTAATACAGAGGGGACCTCCCAAGGGTAATTTTCCACTCCCAAACATACTTAACACTTTCCATCATCAAGCCTTTCACACATCCTAAACTTTGGCTATGGCCCATACTCTAAAGAGAAAGGGGTTGATGGTCAGGAGGTAGATTGTAGCTACTATAACAGAATAAGAAAATGATGTTAAAAATATAGTGAACATAGCAAATAAGTACCACCAAAATCCAATACAACTTGATCTCTACTCATTTAGTGCTCACTCCATCCCAAAAATTAATGCTAAAGGTTCGAAACCCATAAAGGGGGACCCTCAAATTTGCAAATTATAAATTAAAGTATGGATTGGAAATATGGATATTAAAGCGGTTTGGAAAATGGTGGCACACAAATATTGGGTAACTCAAGAGAAAGTGCACCCTCAACAAAAGTTCTCATAGAGATGGACACCATGATAAGCCATAAACGAATCGTTAAAACCATAACATCTTCACACTTATTATTGATGGGTTCTTACTTTTCCTTGTCACTCTCGAGACCTATCCCTCTAACTGGGTTATTTATTTCCTATCTAGGTGGCACACCTAATAGGGTTGGATGAAGGCTCTCCCATACTTAAACTTAGTAACCCTCACAAGGTTTTGGGCTTGGGAGATACTTGAAAGGGATACTATGGTGAATTGTTTACATGGATTGCATCATAGGAATCAACTTTCTTTGAATTATTTAACGACTAATATGTCTTATAAACATTGATTTACTTTGTCTTATATTCTTCTTGGTTTTAAATGATCTCGACATGGTTCTTTGAGGGACATTTTTGGTTGTGATCGAGATGTTGTGCCTTATTATAGGATTTTGGCATGTATGATGCAAAGAAGTCCCTTCAAAAATGGCTCTCCCATCCTTTGAATCTAGAACGATGGACATATGGGATTGGTACGAGAATATTTGGTCAGTATGTCACATACATGGGTTGAAAAGCCACAGGTTGCATAGAGCACCCTGGAGCTATTGTTCATAGAGAATGGAGGACGTTTCCTTTAGAGGAACCTTGGCATAACCTAGGGATGATATTTCACTCCTCTTGCACTTGGATGTGGCCTTTGGAGGTCTATGACATCACCATATATCCCTCAATGTCACTATTTGGGCTAAGGTTCGATGGATTTCATGGTTCATAGATTATTGGACATGGTTTGGGGTGAGGAGACATGTTGCCTCACACCCTTGTGCATTAAAGGCATGACACATGGCCTTTGGAGGCCCAATGATTCACTCTTCGAGCCTTGACATCTCACACTTGATCATTACCTAACCCTTCTAGGGCATGATGTCACACTTTTAAGGTTTTATTTTAGCTATTTTCCATTTTGGGAATATTGTAGAGGCAAATTAAGGGGTTGACCCTCTTCTATTTTGTTGTTGACAAATTCATGTGTACAAATATATTAGGGTTGTCTCATATAAATAAACAAACCCTAATTTTATTTTTGAATCATCACAAATATCACTTGAGAGACATTACTTCTGAAATTTTCACCCTATTGGGATATCTAGCTCTTCTACATTATGCACTATGTTTGGAAGGTCAAGTTGTGGATGAAATTTGATGATTTTTGGATGGAATTTCTGCAATTGGAATTTTATCTCATGGTATCTTGGTGAAGTAAGTGAAAATTATGCAAATTTATCCTCATTCTATTAATGTTGCATGGTAATTTTACGTTTTCATTCTAGATGGCTTGCTTTATGAAACCCTAAGAGAGGAGTGTCATTACTTCCTCCTATGACAAGGTTAATTTTGTCCAAAAATTTATGAATAATACTTTCTAGAGTTAGACTCCTAAAGCCATAAAGTGCTATCACTTTAGGATTTTATCCCTAGACTCTTGATTTTGACCTAGTTGAAGCTAAAAGAAGGGAGAAAAGGTTTCTAGGGACCAAAAGTGGTTGCACCCTAGAAATTGTTCGCCTAAAGATTCAAACTCTAAGTCCCTAATGTGATAACACCTTAGATATTGACTCGTACCTCTTGGATGCAACTAGATCAAGCTCCAAGTTTACTTACACTTCTTGTTACAAGACTCCATAACCCTTAAAGGAACTGGTTTTATATCTCTCTTGTTGTGAAATTGATCAACAAACACTCTCTTTCAACTCTCTTAAGTTCTCTAATAACTTTACTAACACTAACACTTGTGAACTCATTAAATTTCTTGTTGTTGTTAATAAATTTTTCTACAACCACCTGATAAAAGTTTAATTTGTTGCATACACTCTTGTAAAGGTGGCCTGGCATATTCAGAAAGTGAATCTAACAATTGGATATTGATTTAGTGGATTTGTGTTAAGTTTTCCTTTTTAGTTGTTGCATTTATGATCAACATGGTTTGTTGATGTTATAATTTAATTATCGTTGTTGTAGTATTATTCATTGTTGCAAATTCCTAACAAACATAACAACTTTTCATGTCTAGTGTCTTTAAAAGGAATTTATTTCTTGTTTGAATTTGGAAATAATCATATACCTCCTATAAATTGTTCTTTCTCTAGGAAGGTACTCAAAGAACCTTATACATATTATCTTTCCTTGACCTAGACCTTTTATGTGGTGATCAAGAGAAGTGGTAGTAGGCTTAGATACTATAATTGGTACTTTAATCCCTTGAGGTCATCAGGGAAGCCTCCCTTGTTGTGGACCTCTTCCATCACTAAAATGAGGAAAGTTCTTACTAAGGTGACAGTTGTAGGATCTTCCATAGTTATGCAATATTTGGGGATCCTGTGTTGGGATTTGCACAAGTACAAATCCTGCTATTAAAATGACCATTTAGGAAGCCCGATTGTTCCCTAGTTTTAGAAATACAGTTTGGAGACATTTAGCCTTCATGGTATGAAGGACTTACTAGGATAATCCTATGGAATCAAGAATTCATGACCATTTAGGAAGCCCAATTCTTCCATGATTCTTCCCTAGAGATGTGTTTTTCCAACATTTTTTTTTACCTTTCATCTATAACTTAGAAATAATTTTGTAAAAATTGTTACATAAGGAGATCGGTTTAAAAATACCAAAGGAATAAATATCATTAAACTTAGGGATACAGTTGATGAAAGTGGATTTTAATTACTTAAGTATTATGATATATAGACTAGACTAGTCAACATCAATCAATAGGTAGACACCTATAATATCAAATAAATATTTGAAGAATCCTACTGGCTAGCCATATGGACTAGTTGAATTATCAAATTGCATCTTGTCAATGACTTGCTGAAATTTGTCCTTGGATACTTCTTTCATTAAAACTAGTTTGTCTTCCTTGAAAATCATCTTATTGAAGCACCTTCATATTAATATAATGTCCCTTATGATTTCTTTCCTAAATTTCTTGTAGATAGACTTGAAGTACTTAACAACTTCATCTAATATATAAATATGGTCTTCATCCCATTGTGATAGTAGATTTTACAAATAGTGCTAATTAATTTCCTTTGAAATATTTTTCTATGAAAAATACCAAGTATTATAATCCCCTTCTACACATCACCTAACATTAATATTTTGTCATTGTTTCACCTCCTCCAAGGCCATAATATGTTTTTGGTGTTTCTCCAGAGGTTCCCACTACTCCATGTTTCCCTTATTTCCAAAGTGAGCTATAATATCTTTTAGTATCTTTTCAATTTGGAGGTCCATGAATGAGATTTCCAACTTGGATGAATCAAAGTTCTTTTTGGCTCATAACCTTACCAATTTCTTTATCTTGGAAATATTGTCTGAAAATTGATGCATAGAATTATGTTTAGTGCTAGTGTTAAAAAATCTCCAACTTAATTGCACAATGCATTGAAATTCATCATACTTGTCCCAATATGAGTTGTATCTAAGGGGGATATGTGGATGGGATCCCCTATCTTCAAACTCAAGCATTATGGGGAAGTGATTAGAGTCGCCCCATTTCAATGCTAGAGATCTTTGTTTTTCAAGAGGGATTAGAAGAGGGTCCTTTATATGCCAATAATCCAACCTATTTTCAATGGCCTATTCATATTTTTGATGGTTAGAAAAAGTGTCTTCTAATTTCATAAGCTTAGTATTGATATGATACCATGAGAAAAAATTAAATTCTTAAAATATTGAAGGCTCTATTTTGGCTTGGATTTTGGAACCACATCTCCCCTTCTAGAGGGGAAACCATCTCACTTAATTTCCCTTTGGATAAAAATCATGTTATAAAATAAATTATCTGTAATCTAATTGGTGTTTTCTCTACATTATCTTGGAGATCCTCATCTCTTGGTGTTGTAAAGTAATTTTGAGGACCTAGTGGTTTTGTCTGACTTGCAAGTGGATGAAATTCTCTAGTACAAGTACCTATACAAGTTGAGACACTCTTTATTTGTCCATTTAAGGATTCAAATTTCATCACTTCAACTCTTAACTTTTCTATAAGGCTTCAAATTTCATCTCTTCATCTTTTAACTTTTCCATAAGGCTTCAAATTTTATCACTTCATCTTTTAAATTTTCCATAAGGTTATTTAGTTTACTTTGAGTAACTAGATGTTCATTGTTCATCAAAAAATTATTAGTAGAATGGATCAAAGCTTGAGATCTACTAGTGTCTTCAATCCTCCTTTCCACCTTATCCTACTTTTTGAAATATTTCAATGAGATTTTTCCATACTTTAATTAACATTTGCAATAGATATGTCCCTATTGGTAAGAACAAGGGTTTTCCTATGGAAGGAAATCTCCACGTTCTCATCAGATTTGTAATAAGAGAATTTTATTGGGACATTTAGGTACTCTAGGATTTTACAAATCCCCTTTCCTCGACTAATAAACATATACTTTCAAGAACACCCTTTACAAGGTCCATTTCAACATAGATTTACAACCACTCTACTGGAAGAGTTCATGGCCATAATCTCTATCTTTAGGAAAACCCCTAATTTATCTTCAATCTCTCTAAATATCTCCTTCCAAAAGTAGATGAGGAGGATATGTAATAAATTTAATCCACACAAATATTGTGTGTCTCTATTTTCTTCAAGGTTCAAGGAGGGAAACCATAGATCCTGAACATGAAGAAGCTACATAGTTTTAGACTCTGGAGATACAAAGGGTTAAGTCTGCCTAATTGCAAGTTTGAACATCTTGAAATGGTACAATTGTATAGGTGCACCTACATGAAGGATCTCTCTTGTTTGGAATGGTTGCCAAAATTATGCGCAATAAAATCATCTTTGAATAGATTTCCCAGTGGAATGGAAAAGCTGTTGAATTTATGCGCAACAAAAGGCTATCCAGACGATTGGTGGAAAAGCATAATATGGGAAGATGACAACATGAAAATCAAGTTTGAAAAAATATTTAAAGAATATTTACCAACTCTGTAAGTGGAGTAATTTTTTATCAATTTAATTTTTCATTATTTGTATTTTTTTATTTCCTTTCCAATTTTTTAATTAGAGTAAAACTAAAATTTTAAAAAATTATTTAAAAAATTTAATTTAATTTATTTTTCTTTTTAAATATGATAATAGTGAAAGAATAGGATACTATTATCAGAATGCACATGGTCACGATGAAATGATACGATTAACTCGTTTTTTCTAACGGTTTTTTTGACCATTATTGTCGCAGGGTGCAACGTGTAGGACCGAATTATCGACTACGCTAAAGGGAAATGTTAAAATATGAGAAATGTTTGACTTTATGATTAAGCATGGCAATCAAAAGGTATTTTTAAATTTGCATTTAGTAAGTTTAATTAATTTTTTTTTTAATGTTGTATATTTAATATTTTAATATTTGTTTTTAATAGATTTTTTATATTTTATTTTATTTTATTAAATTAACTTAATTTATGTTCTTTTAATTTTATTTTTAAAATTTGTTTATATAATATTTTAATATTTATTTTGATTGATTTTGTATATTTTTATTTTATTAAATTAACTTAATTTATGTTATCATGACTGAAATTAATACTTAACCTCTAATCTACACAAATTTCTAAATATTGAAATATTGGTAAATCAATTGTGTTTAGTGTAGGTTATTTAAACTATTACGATGATATAATTTAATATATTATATTTTATATAATTTAATATGATTATATTGGATATTTGATATTAAATAATATTAGAGTATTTTACCTTAAATTTTTAATAATATACACAAATAAAATATATGATTTCAAACAGTTTTCTTAAATAATTTATCATAAAATAATATAATGGAAATAAAATTAATAAATTATTTTATTTTAAATTTATTTTTTAATATTTTAAATGTTTAGTATTTAGAAAATTATTATTTTTTTATTTTAAAAATTAATATATTTTTTATTTCAAAATTTAAATTATAATATAATTTTCATATAATAATTAACATAATAATTAATTAATTATTATAATTATTATAATAATTATTATAATTAACATTATAATAATTAATATGTTTGTTGTTTTGTTTCGTTTTCCTAAATAATTTAGGGTGGGTGCAAGCTAATGATGCTCTCTCATGATGCTTTAGTGGTAATGTAAACATGGAAAAACCAAAATCTTTGAACTTAGAGGGATCATTCAAGGTAATTTTAAGATGAATTTGAGTATGGTGTAAAAAAATGAAATGTAGAAAATTGAATTAGTTTTCCAGATAATAATTTTTCTTTATATAATTTGTGAATAATTTTTGAAATTTGAGTTTTTCTAATAGTGGTATGTTATTTTCAAACAAAACATAATATATATGTTTTCATTTATGTAGGTGTTGAGTACCTTAAAGATGGAATCTCCTTAAAAAATTATAAAATTGTAGACAACCATTGTTCTAGTGCAAGGTATCTTTTAATATTAATTTTATATTTTATTTAAATGATGAAACTCATTACATCCTTCAAATTACAACAACTTGCTTTATTCCAAGCTACTAGGGTCTTATTATTTTCAAACATTTTTTTTTAAATTGTAGATTTCAATGCCTTTTAATGCAACACATAACTTATTTTAAAAGTGGTTATGATGATAAAAGGTTATAGAGGAAATAAAAGAGGTATGCATTTTAGGGTTATGATGTATGTCAAGACAAAAATTTATTAAACATAGTAGATGATATAATTTAAAAAAAATTATATATTTGGAATATGCATAGTCGAATCTATATGTATATGTAGTTTCATTGACAATGGATTTGTGTAGCCTATAGAAAAATAACTTCAAAAATAAATATATTGAGATTTATTCATAAAAATGGACATTTTAATGCATTTTAAGACCAAACCACTAGGTTTTACATCCCAAACCTAAAAATGAGGCAACCAACTCAACAAATAGATATGCTAGAGTTGTCACTCCCACCTGGAAAAAAATTGAAATGAAAAGAATGCGTGTGTGTTTTAGGAACATCCTCATGTTACTAAGGAGCATGTGCATTACTAAAGAGCACACAAATTCCTAAAGCAGGCATGCATTCCTAAAACACACGCACATTCCTAAAGAATGTGTGTGTTATTAAGAATAGGAACACACACATTNCTCTTTTTCTCTCTCATTTTCTCTTTCCTTCCCTATTTTCCTTTCTTTCTCTTCCCCCCTCTCTCTTTACCTCTCTCTCCTTATCTCTCTCTAACTCCCTCTCTCACTTTCTCCCCCCCATCTCTCTCTCTCTCTCCCTCCTATTGAAATTTTGGTATGATCGTTTAACCATAGACAATGTCACATCATTGTCACCCAACCATAAGCATTCACATATGCCACCCCCAAGCACACTAACCTTTACTTAGAATAATTCTGGCAAGCCTACTCCATAACCAACACATAAACCCTAGTTGCTAACTACTACAACAACAACTCAAGACAAGTAGAGTTCTTCTTCTCCAAGGGTAGCGCACAAGAGAGAGAGTCTCCATATTCACAAAAAAAGTACCATACACAATGACAATAGCTTCAACTGGACTACTCTGTCTCTCAAACTTACACCATACTTAGAAAGAACATCACCAAGAAAATCACCAAGAGAGAGAACAAGACCAAGAGATGACCATGCACCTTTATTCCTCCTTACAATTGCAGTTGCATCTGCAACTGCATCTCTCCAAAAGACTTGCGCACTAACTGGGTGTACAAATGAGCTATAACATCCTCTATTTATATTAATCTTTCCAGTGACTTTTTTGGACAGGACGACCTGAATTTCTGGTAATTATATATTTTTTTCTTTTTCCTATGGAGCCGACTTGTATTTCTAAAATATAATATTCTAATATTATTTATTCTGCTAGGCGGACTTGTCTTCTAGGGTTGCCACACATCTCTTTAATGGTTGAATTGCTTCTGGAATATTCTATTCTAAGTCATAGGTTACATGTGGAGGTTAATACCTCCCGCAACTACCAAAACATCAACACTCACTCTTAGCTAGGGAGGTATTAACTAAAATGTTCTGTATGTAGTGGTCTCAAACACATCCATCCATCTCACATGGCATGGGAAAGACTTACATGGTCTTGTAAACCCGTCTACAGGTAGCATGACCATAGCCACACAGGCTATCATATGATCAAACATATCATGTAACAAGTATCACCATCATAGATGCACATTATCTATCTAGATAGAAAACACCTCCAACACTATTGGTTGGCCCTCTAGCTAGTAACCTCCGATGCTACTGATCGACACTCTAAATGAGAATCATTTCTGACACTACAGGTCGACATCTAGTTCATACAGAACTAGTAACTCGTCATCTCACATAGAATCTGACTCAAACATTTAACACTCTCTCTTAATGAGGAAGGTATTCATCTTGGCATGACCATCATCACTATTGTTGTGCTTTTGCACACCTTGGTCATTGTTCTGTTGTCAATCAAGGATCTACATGTCATAGGAAGTTCTGTAATTTCACTAGAGTAGCGTACCAGCCTTCGTTGGAGTCGCATACGAACTTGCGCTGGGGTAATATACCAGCCTGTGTCGGAGTAGCATACTAGCAAGCGTTGGAGTACCAACCTATGCTGGGGTAGCATACCATCCCATGTTGGAGTACCAACCTGCATTGGGGTAGCATACCAACCTGCGTTGGAGTACCAACTTGCACTGGGGTAGCATACCATCCTGCATTGGAGTACCAGTCTGCATTGGGGTAGCATACCAGCCTATGTTGGAGTACCAACCTGTGCTGGGGTAACATACCATCCTGTGTTTGAGTAGCAATTTGTGTTGGGGTAGCATACTAGCCTACGTTGTAGTACCAACCTATGTTGGGGTAGCATACCAGCCTACATTGGAGTACCAATCTGTGTTGGGTAGCACCCACTACTAGGGATCTCATCACTTCCCTCTACTAGGGAGCACATCACTTCTCACTACTGGAGAAGAAAACATTTGGACCACTCAAAGATTGTCCCTAACAGAGGCTTGTTCAACATATCTACTACCCGTTCGTCAATAGAAATATACTAGAGAAAGTGTCTCATCATAGTCTTATCCCTCTTGTTGGGAGAATCCTTTGGACACAAATCAAGCTTTCTACATCTCTAGGCTATTTATCTGCAACATGCTTGATGTTGTAGATCAACTTGGAAGTCACGACTTACTTCCCTTCTAGTCTCATAACCAAGAAAAATATATGTATCCTAGTCCTTCTAACTGGCTTCCTCCTCGAACACTATAACAAAGTCTACTAAAGCAAGGAAATATTCCCATAAGATCTCATATCTCCTCTAAGCCTCTGAAGCTTTGATCCCATGGCATTTGTCTATCAGTTCTGGGCGACGTCTCTCTCTTCCATCTAAATACGAAATTATATGAGTCTCCATTCTCCCTCTAAAGCTTGAATCCCTCTGAGTCTGTATAATCTTCAGAGCCATCTTCTCCTCATGATATGGCTCATCAATGTTGCATCCTACAAATTTTCATGGGACCACATTGGTATCTTCTTGGTTATTTCAATGATTATGGGTAGGCCCTTCTGGCTCTACTAACTCTTCCTGATGATCTGAAGAGTGATCAACTGCATTAGAGGTATTTTTTCGGTCATATTTGGAGCCTTCTTATCCTTACAATCAATATCCATATGAGATACTATGTATCTCGCAAAAGTACCCTTCTTCTTCTTCTTCTTCTTTGGTACATGGATGTATATGATCATGTATACAACTTCTTATCTATATAGCCTTCTCCATGTCTCAAGCTAGAGACCATCTAATATGTTGTCTCCTGCAATCGTCACTATAACCTCCCTTAGAGTTATCACCTATGACCCTCCCGGAACAAGGACAACAAAGGGAAAAATAGTGGATAAGAATAATAATCTTATAATAATAATAAAAAAGAATGAGAACAATAATCACAGTAGCTCCTTCTCAGAGCTATTGCATGTGACCTACCTGGAACAAGAACCAAAATAAAAATACAATAATAAAAAATATATATTAGAGGATATGTTAGTTCATCTTGCAAGAATTTATATCAATAGTACTCATATGTTGCCAAGTATTCATTGTATTTAACAATAATAGAACCTTTCAAGGATTGTTTTCACAACTAGTAATGTAGCAATTATCAAACTTGATATGTGAAAATTGAAAACTTGTTAATTTAATCAAACTTGGAACCTGGAGTCTTATCTTCAAGAACGAATTTTGTTGATTTTCTTTCGAGTCTCCTTCACTCAAGATGACAAGTATTCTCTTCAACTTGTCCCATGTACTTAAGGCAATATGCTTTCTAGAAATAAGTATGAGTTAGAGAATATAGTGCAAATAAACTCTAAAGTCTCAACCTTAATCAATCTAATACTTCGAAGAAAGTTAGTTTCTAACTTTAAATTTGAGCAAAGGTTAGTATGATAATCATAACTTCAATAGATCAAAATACAACTAGATGTTCATAAGGTCACAAAAATGACATAACAGCTAGAGGCATATGAAAAAAATCAAACATGGAGTGTGTTGTTCCTCTAAATGTGTTGGATCTGAGATCCCTCTGGATCTACGATTTTTGCTTGGAATAAAGATCCCTTCTCCTACAATCATACTCAAAATAGTGATATAATTCAAACATATCTAAGTACATACCTCTAGCAGTAGTGACAGGCAGCGAAAGATATTGGCACCATCCTGCAGCAGCGACAAGAAATGATGAGCCCTAAAACTTCAAAGTGATCCAACTTGCAATCTAAAGGTAATTGGAGATGCGCTAGGGTAAGGCACACTATAACAACCAAAGATTAGGCCCAATGTTTCACAGAATATTTACTACAACTAGTGTTGGCACTGCATCTGGTGCTCCAACTGGTACTGCAACTGGTGCTACAACTAGAATTGCAATTGGTACTGCAAATGGTGTTGCAACTGGCATTGCAACTAGTGCTACACCTGGCACTGCAATTGGTGCTACAACTAGTACTGCAACTGCTTTTGCAATTGGCATTGCAACTGGTGCTACAACTAGTGTTGCAATTGGAAGGAACTAGCATGAAAGAACTGACCAAGAGAGAGACCAAGACCAAGAGATGACCATGTACCCTTATTCCTCCTTGTAGTTGCAATTGTAACTGCAACTGCATCTCTCCATAATAATTGTGCATTAATTGGGTGTACAAATGAGCTAAAAGGTCCTCTATTTATATTAATCTATCTAGTGACTTTTCTGGCTGGGCGGACCTGACTTTCTGGTAATTATATTTTCTGTTATTTTTTTTCTATGGAGCCAACTTGTATTTCTAGAATATAATATTCTAATATTATTCATTCTACTAGGCTGACTTTTCTTCTAGGGTTTCCACACATATATTTAATGGTTCACTTGTTTTCAGAATATTCTATTCTAAGTCATAGGTTACATGTGGAGGTTAATACCTCCCCTAGATACCAAAAAATCAACACCCACCCCTCTCTCTCCCTCTTTCTTTCTTAATATATCCAACCCCCCTTTTTCCTCTCTCCTTATTTTCTTGTCCCCCCCCTTCTCTCTCTCTCTTCTACATTTATCCCTCTCTCACTCTACCCCTCTCTACATCCCTCCCTATATTTTCCCTCTCTCTCTATCACACAAACACTTTCTAACATGTTTTCTTTTCCCCCTTGTCCTCTCTCTCCCCCATTCTTCCCCTCTCTACCTCTCTTCCTCTTTTCCATGTTTACAATTGAAAACAAATATTTAATTCAACATGAAAAATTTAAAGTGCAACATATTTTATTAAAATAAATTACTTACGTTTGTTTTTTTATTTTATTTGATTGTAATTCTTATACATTTTTTCTTGTCTCACATATTCAAAAATTCAATATTGTTTCTTTAGTGGAATACAATATTTTATATTTTCAATAAAGCATTTTTTAAGAGATTGGTTTAATGAAACGATAAAAATTTTAGAGATTTGTTTTAAATAATAAGTCAATATTTTATATAAAATTAAACAATATAATATATTAGTTAAATTTATAAAATAAAATTAATAGTGTTTCATCCATTTAATATAAACAAAATGGATTTTATTCTTGTATTTTACAAAGTGGATCTTTCTCCCATTTTCATATACTTCAAAGAAGATTAGTGGCTAGTGGCAGGGATGTCACAAAGAGCATTTTTGAGTGAGAATTATTTCATTAAGATAATTGTCAAGCTAGTAATATATATAGAATTCATTGAATTTGGATGATATGGGATTGGTTTTAAATTGGGTTTTTATGGTTTCTATCAAATTTGGATGGTGTCAAAGCCCCTAGTATTAAAAAATGGTTTCTTGGCATGTTGCAAAATTAATTTTTGGGGAAATGTATTAAAATTTCCTTAATTAGATTTGATTCATCATGCATGCTAGCTTAGAATATGTTTGGTGTTTAGGAGTTACATTATTGGAATTTATGTAGCAATAATGATATCCATTGTAGTAAATAAATGTTGTTATTGCATTTTTTAAAACTTGTATGATGGATATGTGTTACTAAGATCACTTAAATATCAATTTATGATATATAATTAAAATAACTAATCACACTCCCCGGATGGGGTGTTAGTGAGGGCCAGCTGGCGAACGCAGGAGCAAGGTGGGTGCCAACGAGGCACGGAGCCACATGACGGGCCCGTGCCTCCATCCGCCACTCTCCGGGAGAATTAATGGAGCTCTAATGGTGATGGGAGGGCGTGTTTATTGGCATCGACCTCTACATTTTGATATGGCTCGGGCGATTTCCTCTGTTGTTATTTTATGGTGCCTATGCTTATGCTGGTGGCTAGCAGAGCTTCCTCCCCCGCGTCTATGGCCGGCGTCTAACTGGTCCCTGGAGGCCCCCCACCACGACCATCACTGCGACCTTCAGCGCATGAACACGATGCCCAAGCATAGGAAGCGTCTAAGAGGGAAACCGCGACAGGGTTCTCCATGGAAACCTCAACGACCCTCCTTTTTCTCTCACGAAATGTCTCCCTCTCCACCCTCCCGTCACCTCCAGGAGGTGCAGCCCAGCCACACTCCTCCAGCTTCATCGATTGCAAGCTTGAACTCCCTGGAATTGATCCCCCGGTCGCCTGGTTCTTTGCTGCGCTTTCTCTTTGCTCCCACCAAGACTGAACCGCAATCCACTCAGCGCTCGACTTTCCCTAGTACTTTAGGCGAAGAGCCACCACCTCCAAAGAGGTCATCAGGAAGACATAGGACCCCGTCCATTGACACCACCACCAGAGAGCAGGTTAAGGATAAACTGGGCATTCTCTATGGCCTGGTTTTTGAGCTTCGCCAGGGCGTCGAGGACCTGCAATTCCGACTGCAGCTGTCCAATGACAAGGTCACACTTTTCCTCCAGCTCCCTTCCTCGCTGCATGAAACCTTCCTCTCTACCCCGGTAGAGGCAAACACAGCCAACGGTGAGGCAAAGGAGAGCGCGACTCCAACACAGGCACAGGGCGCAACCACAACGACTGGAGATGTGGTCATGCAAGGTGAAGCAGAACCGTCCCTGAAGGTAACTAGGAGTGCAACCATGGCCGAGAAAGACATTGCGAGGCACGACCGTGGAGCCGAGAACAAGGAGGAATTCGAGATGTAGTGGGGCGACGGGACGACAATTGTAGAGGAGGAACCTTGGACAGGTGACCTCAACGCCACCTAGCCAGGTTATGCACCAAGTGTCTAGTTTATGTTTGCTTAGAAGTCTGGTTATCTGTCTGTTGCTTTAGATGAAGCTTCACCCTGTTTTTAGACATTATACTTGTTCAAGGATAAATTCGTGAGTGCGGACACAGACCAATCTCCACAGATCCACCCGGATCTGGAACAAACCGTGACAGAATACTACTCTTTCCCTAGTTCTAGAGTGTTGAATGGACAAGAGAGGAAGAATGATAT
>JASDQU010790247.1:37896-49219 GCA_032191745.1 Picea mariana
TTATGTCCCTATGCATTTCTTCACCTTCATCAAGAGTCCAAGTAGGATTTTATGGAGGCTTAGTTGGTGTAGAAGTTCCCTTTTTTGGTGGCATGTTGGCCAAGTATCACTTTTGAACCTTGATTTTGAGGTGGTTCTGCTAGACAATATTTCTTCTGTTGTATCTCCCAAGTTTCGGCCCTTCTGGGTATGAAACTTTATTTTTTGTAGTTCTCTAATATTTCTTCTCTATAATGCCACAGGTCTGATCAAAATTGGATGTGCCAAGTGGAATTTACGGTAACTTCCCCACAACTTGTCGATTTTTGGCCTTTCCATGAGATCTCACTTGTATAGCGTGCCCCGCATAAAATTATTGAGATAAAATTCTGAAACTCACACCCAAAATACTACAGACTTTCCATGATCCAATGCAACTAGTCCCACTCAATTTGGATACTCTAGGAAGAAGTTATGATCGTTTTACCTAGAACACCTTCTTGAGACTAGTCAATAGGACTAGTCAGATACCCTATCTTACACAAGGTGTATCTACAAATGTAAGATGACCCAGAAGCTGAAATTTTTACCACAGATACCTTACTAATTTCTGTAAATGGCCTCTAGAGTGCAGGGTTTGAAACATTACAGATAATTTTTTATATTGAAAATTCCGCAATGACTCTGTTCAGAATGATTCCAGAACCCTATCTTGTACAGGCTGTATCTCCGAAATTGTAAGGCCTCATGAGTTGAATTTTGAACCCAACGTACCTTGATCTATCTAATCCTCCAAGCGGTTCCTTTTGAAACGTTGTAGAAAAAAAGTTATAGCAAAAATTCCAAGGTGTCTCAGATGTAGCAGCGAAACCCCAAGACCTTGAGCTCTGATACCATATGTTAAGAACCAAATATCAATATAGCATAGAAAAACCTCAGAAAAAGTACTCAATGCCTTGAAAAGAGATAATTTCAAATAATAATCCTCTTCGAGGGGGCAACCTCCTTTTACCCCACTTAAATATTCAAGTACAAGATGATTCAAAATGAAAATGTCTCATTGGTATATATAGGAGACTAGGAGGTACTAATGGCCTGAAGCCGACATAAATAAAATAAAATTACTAATATAATATGCCCCAATTAAGGGGTAATGAGCCAATATTAAGGCTTAACATCAAAACTTTTCCAAAAAGAATGTTTGACCTATTTTTTGAATTTCTTGCCATTTCTTTTCACCACAAGAATTGATACCATAGAGCTCCCATTATAACAAGGTTTATCACAAACCTGAGCCAAAACCTAAGCCACAAAGGCATCCCTATGAAGCCAATAATTTCTCTAATACCAAATGTAAGTTTTAAACCTTTTACATTAATGCAATGCACACAAATTCTTAACACAAAAAATAAAAAAATTGCAATCACACATATACATAGAGATTTACCTTGGAAACCCAACTAAGAAAACCAGCAACATGTTTTGGAGTTGCACCAATAATTCTATTCATAATATCAACTTCATTGTTTACAATACAATCTATAGGATCCTATGGCATCCAAAAAAACCCTAATCCATTGACCTGGATTATATTAGAACCTTAATTCCTTAATTGAAATTAGAAAACCATGGGCTGAAATACTATGCACCACTAAACCATCAAAGGTGAAAAATTGCCCCTGCCAAAGGCGAAAGACCGCCCAAAAATTTGGCGAATAAACCTCTCAAAAAATATTTCGGTAATAGGGAGGCCCACAATCATGCAAAGAATACAACATATACCCAACAATATCTACTACTTATCCAAGAGCATATTCGGCGAGTTCAACATTAGTTGATCAGACCTAAGGGGTTTGGACATTTACTAAAGGAAAAGAGTATTCCTTTACAACTATTGTAAATATTCTATAGTTTGCATGTATAAATCTAGAAGAATCTAGATAAATGATGAGTAATTAGCTTCATAGTACTTTTCATGTAACAAGTCTACATTATTAACAGATTTTGAGGATTTGAAATATGCTATGGATGACTCATGGAGAGATTTTAGAATTAGGTTTCTATAGTTGGACATCAGTTATAACTTTCTCGGATTTAGTTAAGAGTTTGTTGATGTGCTAGAAGCTTATCTTCCATGATTATATAATGTAATCTTGCAGGTAGAAAAGGAGGTTGGCCAAACAGAGTAAATTAGTGATGCATCCCCCCTTCCCTCCTAGCAGTTGTACGACCTCTCGGTCTAGGATCGTTCAAATCACTGAGTTGAATTGGCTCTTCGAACCCCTACTGGAACCCAAAACTACTTTACACAGGTCCCTTTTCTCCTAAGGCATAGGTTATATGTAACCCACAGGCCCTTTTCTTGAAACTCTTAGCAGTTTTAAACTGGCGGGCACTATCTCATTCCGCTAGGCCCCCTCCTCATACGACCTCGAGCTGTGACCCGGGGCTTAACCCAAAAGGTGCTTCAGACTTTGACGTTTGGGAGCTCCAACCATTCCACCACCTTTTCCTCTTGAAGGACTCTTCCTATGAAGTCCATGGATCTCTGCCACGTACCCTTCCAGATCCCATGATCTGAATTTACTTCGCCCTTCGTGACTTTGTGAAGTTTTCTCTTTTCTCCACTCCAATCTCTCTGAAGTTATTCCTCTAGAACCTTCTAATCTTCTGCCACATGTCTCTCTGGACGATGGATAGTCCCGACCCACTTCGGGACTTTGTCTATCCCGCTCTCTTGTTCACTTTAAAAGGGGTTTAAAGCTCGTGCACTTTACTTGGATCCAACAACTATTGATCCCTCGCGCTCATATCTAGTGGCTAGGATATTCCTTTCTCCTCTGTGTGCTCCTTCTAGTGTCTGGATGTGGAAGTCAATGGTCCATATCTTCTCCTTGTAGTTGATCTAATGGATGCTACAGCTTCTCCACTTGGGTTGCACAACTTTCCCTCCAATGAAGGATTCCTCAAACTTTTCAAAGGGTTGGCCTTTGAACCTTCTCCTGCAAGGTTTTCTACTATCCTTGGATGGTGTTTTGAAAGTGCCACTCCTCCTGAGCTTTGGCACTTGAAATGTTGGTCTCTGCGCACTCCTTGCGTTGTCTCCTCAACTTGAAGCTGTAAAGTTCCTTGTCCTCTAGGCGCCTTGCATAGTCTCTATGCACACTTTCACTATCTCTCCTGAGATTAGAAATCACTCAGCCTTCCAAATGTTCTTGACCTTCTTCTCCTCTCTGCTGATATTTTGTGCACAAAGGCACTATCCCTCCTGAGATTTGTAAGGTTTAAATACTTTACCTCTGGCACACTCCTTGTGCTTTCCTCTCTGAAATCCTCAGACCTATTCAACACTGATATAAGTGTTGGCCCCGTGCATGCCTTGCATTATTCCTTACGATCTTTTTTCAACACTTCAGTGAAGTGTGAGTGCATTATTGCACTTCTCCCGCAGTCTAGGACTCAAACTATCTCTGCCTTCTGCACTCCTTACATAGGCCTTTATGTGCATGATGACACTAACTCTCTTGAGCTTTGAATTGGCTCAAATATTCTAAGAGTCTCAGCCCTTATACTTCCTTCAAAGGAATTCTAGTGCCCTCCTAGAACACTCTGCTCTCTTTTCCTCCAGAGCCTCTACCAACACTTCAACAGGGTGTTGGCCTTGTGCATTCCTTGCACAGTTTCACTCCTTGCATCCTGAATTCTGATAATTCGCTCGCGCACTCCTTGCTCTCTCTGTGCAAAATTGCACTTGACTCTCTTTCGAATATTAACCTTATGGTGTGCCCTCCTGGCAAACTTTCTCCCATAACTCTAATTAGAGTTCGCGTGCACTCCTTACGCTTGAATGAGCCTTTAGATGGCTTCAGACTTTCAACATTTTGTCTAAGTGTCAACCTGGTGTACCCCTTGCATAGGTCTTCCTCCTGCTTCCTAAAATCCTTCAGGTTCACTGATGCATATCCTGCATCCTCTCAATGCACACTTGTAGAGCTTCTTCCCCCAGAGTGTTCAACAAATCTATTTTTTGTGCCTTCTCTACACAATCTCACCTTCAAGGTGTTCAATAAACTTAAGGTTCCTCCCTGAGTCTATAAATTATTCTAGTGTGCCCACCTGACACATTCTCCTATGAACTCAAAGCGGGGTTCAGATACACACTCCTTGCATTGGCTAACGAAGTTCTCAACACTCTGTCATGCACTCCTTGCATTTAGCCTAAAGAACCCATAAATAATCCAACAAACCCACAAAATATAGTGAAATATATCTTATCCCTGTAGATGGAAACTATCACATACATCTATGGCATGTATTCATAAACACACAGATAACATTCATAAAACACATAAATGCACAAAAAAATCATAGGCAGGAAAAACTATTGTCTTTTTATTAATATGAATGTATATTTACAATGGGTGTAGGCTCAGACTACAATAGAGTCTCGGCTCTCTCTCCTTGGCTTACAATGTTTTTTCATCAACTTTCAGCAACCTCTACTAGGCATACGTTACAAATCTTTATACATGAGGGACTCATTTATCCTTTCCCTCCAACTACACTAGTGGCGTCTAATCACCATTTACAGCACCTAACTATTGAGATCGATTACATTAAATGAAAATCTAGTCTGAATTGGATCTAAATCAACCTACAGATAGCCATTAAAGGTGACCTTAACTACATCTTGTACAAAGGCATCAACTTGGCTCTGCTCAGGCTTACAGCGTTTAATTTCTTTAAATTACATTGAATTTTTTAAATTCAAGGGCAAAATGAGAGGGTTGTTGCCTTTGTCCTTTCTTGAATGCGCGTTGATGTGTTGAATAGTTGGCACTTGCTGAGGTGTAAATGATGCTCTTGCATCATACTCCACTGCTGGGAAAATCATGAGCTCCTGCTCCTATGCTCCATTGTTGAAATCCCCCTGGATCCCAAACTCTCCCTTGGAGATGTCCACCTACTCCTCTAGCATGTTGTTGTTGTTGTTGCTTCCCTGCTACTCTTGCAGGTCCTCTTTTGCTCAGCTTCCTCCTGCTAATAGTCTCCTCTATTGACCTCAACATCAACCTCCTTATCTCTTGTATCACCTCTTCCAGCTACTATGTTGGTTGTCTCCTTCTTTATGAACTGCTTTACTGCATCTCTTCATGTTGATCAAAGGGAATATCATGTTGATATCCCATGTTGTCTTCTTCTTCTATGGCCTTGACTTGCCACTCTGCTGCAGACTCCAATTCTGCAGTCTCCTCGCTAACCTGTTGTTCAACTACCTCCTCTGACAGATAATATTATGTCATTTTTGTTGTTGTTTCCACTCCAGCTTCCTCCAGCTTCTCCTCAAGCTGGCATTTTTCTCCATTAATCTGCATGACTGTCTCCTAGAAGTCCTTCTATGGTTCTTCTAGATTTTTCAACCAATCCTCCAGCATCTCCAACTCTTTCTCCCATGGAGTGAGCATATTAAGTGCATCATCTTCTTTTGATGGGGCACACTTTAGTATCTTCTCCTTCTCCTCCTCCTCTATGACAATCACAATTGGTCATCCTTCTTTTGTTGCACCTGAAATTTGTGCACTGCCCTCTGCCAGGATAATTGGCAAGAACATTTGAATTCCCCGAATGATCAAAACACACCTATGATCCTCCTTCATCAGCACTCCTTTCTGATATGAACTCTTAGTTGAGTTCATGAGACTTTCATATAGTCTCCTCTCCTCCCCCTTGCCCACCTAAAAATCTAGGATTTCACTCTTCCCTCCTAGCAGTCTATGAGATCAACCGATCTCTTCTCATTACCAACCTGACAACCTAAATTTTCATCACTTCCCTCCTAGAAGTTCACGATATCCTCCATTGATCTCAGCTCATTTCCCACCTGGCAATATGATAGCTCATTGCTTCCCTCCTAGCAGTCTACGAGATCTCTCCTTGATCTCCTATCCTCATCACTGAGGTTTTCTCCAACTTTTGGTTCACAGACACAAACCAACTTCTTTGTGCCACTAAAGGTTTAAACTTCCTTCCACCACCTCGTCAAAAAATTGTTGTTGCCTTTTGGCCAACAACTTTTGGACATGCCACTTTTCTCTCTGCTTCATGGGCCACTCCTACCTCCAATGTACCTATGATTCTTGTTGCATCTTCAGAGTTATCCTGTCGAGCTCCACTCTGATTTCCTTAAGCTCTTTATCCATATTTGTCTTTCTTTTCTTCTAGCGGTCCTTACCTTGACCATGCCTATGGCCTTCAGTAGCCATTTTTCTTCCTTTACCTTCCCTTCTGGAAAGTCTATTGGCTAACCTGCAACTAAGAGTGCCTCCAACTTCTCCTACATTCCACTTGGTTGTCTGCTATCCACTCTGCAAATGAGAGTGTCTCCAACTTTTCCTACATCCCACCTGGTTTTCTATTGACTGTTGCACACTTGCAGATAATAACTCACACAGAGCATCAACACTCTGCCTCCTCCACCTATTATCTATGGGAGAAATTTAAACCTCTTATACTGCTTGATGTTGTCAGACTATCTCCTCTTTCCTTTGTCTGTTGTCTGCAAGCAAATTTCATCTATGATACCACTTGATGCAACCCCCCTTTCCTCCTAGGGGTTGCATGACCTCCCAGTCTAGGATTGTTCAAATCACTGAGCCGAATTGGCCCTTCGGGCCCCTACTGGAACCCAAAACTACTTTACACAGACCCATTTTCTCCTAAGGCGTAGGTTCTATGTAACCTGCGGACTCTTTTCTTGGTTCTCTTGGTAGTTTTAAACAAGTGGGTGCTAGCTCCTTCCACTAAGCCCCCTCCTCATGCGACCTCGGGTTGTGACCTGGGGCTTAACCCAAAAGGCACTTTGGACTTCGGCATTCGGGACCTCCGAATGTTCCACCACCTTTTCCTCCCAAAGGAATCTTCCTTCATAGTCTATGGATCTCTGCCATGTACCCTTCCAGATCCCATGGTCTAGATTTACTTCTCCCTTCGTGAATTTGCAAATTTTTCTCTTTTCTCCATGCCAATCTCTCTGAATTTCTTCTTCTCTAACCTTCTGATCTTCCGCCACCTGTCTCTCTAAACGATGGATGGTCCTGACCCACTTCAGGACTTCGTCTATCCTTCTCTCCTGTGCACTTTAAAAGGGGTTTAGAGCTCGTTCACTTTACCTGGATCCGGTGACTATCGATCCCTCGAGCCCAGATCTAGTGGCTAGGATCTAGCTTTCTCCTCTGCGCACTCCTACTAGTGTCTGGATGTGGAATTTAAAGGTCCAAATATTCTCCTTGTAGTTGATATGACGGTTGTTATATATTATCCACTTGGGCTACACAAATTTTCCTCCAATGAAGGATTCCTCAAACTTTTCAAAGGGTTTGCCTTTGAACCTTCTCCTGCAAGGTTGTCTACTCACCTTAGCTGGTGTTTTGAAAGCACCATTCCTCCTAAGATTTGGCACTTGAAATATTGACCTCTACGCACTCCTTGTGTTGTCTCCTCAAATTGAACTTGTAAAGTTCCTTTTCCTCTATGCACCTTGCAGATTATCTGTGCACACTTTCACTATCTCTCATGAGCTTATAAATCGCTCAGCCTTCCAAACGGTCTCGGACTTCTGCTCCTCTCTGCTAAGATTTTGTGCACAAAGGAACTGTCCCTCCTGAGCTTTGTAAAGTTGAAATACTTTACCTATGGCACACTCCTTATGCTTTCGTGTCTGAAATCCTCAAACCTCTTCAAAATTGATATAAGTTTTGGCCTCATGCACGCCTTGCACTATTCCTTATGATCTTTGTTCAACGCTTCAGTGAAGTGTGAGCGCACGCATGTGATTCTCTTGCAGTCTCGAACTCAGACTATCTCTACCTTATGCACTCCTTGCATAGTCCTTTTTTTGTGCGATGACAGTACTGTCTTGAGCTTTGAATTGGCTCAAATATCCTAAGGGTCTCAGCCCTTATGCTTCCTTCAAAGGAATTATGGTGCCCTCTTGTCACATTGATCCGAAAAATATTTTAAAGACAATGGTTGAGTTATTTTTTATGACTTATTTTACCATTTAGGAAATTGATGAAAGAAGAGGAATTAATGAAGAAACATGGAAGCCATAAAGCAATATACATATCTAGAAATAAGCATGAAGAAACAACAAAGTTGATAATAGAGTTCAACAATCTCGCCTACGTCTCTGGGCCTTTGTCTCAATGGGCATTATTATTTCTCTTGAAAGTTTCAAAAGTACATCATCAAAATGTTGAATGGGTTACAAACTAATATGGATGTGTTCTGCTAGATCTCAAGGACCCATCAAAACTAACGGCACTAAAAATGGATCAATGAAGCTCCCATAAATGGCCCAAAAAATTGCTCTCCTTAATGGCTTCCCTGCATAAAAATGGCTTTGGCTCAATAGTTCTTCAGCGTTTTCTTATTCTGAACCTATCTTCCTATGTGTTTGCCCAGTCAACATCCACTGTACATGCCATGTCATTGTAAGGTCGTATGATCTGTACAGTCAGTTGCCACATCATCACTGTACGGACTATACAGTCAACAAAATTTTGCATGTTTGGAAAACTGAACAGACTGTGATATCTTTCTCATATGGTGTCTGTTTGAGCCCATTCAAGTTGTGCTACGTTTGTATCGACGAGGCTTATGCACACGTTCGTTTTGAATTCATTCCGAGAAATTTGATTTTTAGGCCTTCCTAGATCCATTTTTGGATCAATCCTCCTCACTAATACCTTTTGGTCCTCCAAAGTGTTACAAGATTGACCTTACTGATTACATACTCATAACGATAAAACAAAACACTATGTTGTTCAAAATGATGTTATAACAGGTCATCATTTCAACATGTGTGATTACATTAATGGAAGCAAAATACAATGAAGATGTGACATCCACTTCTGGCAAAACCAAGTGAATGGTTTCTTTCCTTCATGTTATTCCTCTTGCTTCGTTGGTATTGCCTCTTCCTTTGTGAGTACATGCACAATGCTTTTGTCCTTCTTTGGATGAAGATCTGGATTAAGCTTCCAACATTTAGCCTTTTGATGTCCACCCTTGTTGCAATAAGTGCAGTGGTTTTTTCACATCCAAACTTGTTTTCCCTTCTCTTTCTTCCATTAAGGAGTTGAGTCTTTATGTCGAGTCTCCTTCCTGGTCGACATAAATTTCTTGTACAAAGATTGTCTCTTCCAACACTTGGACACACAATGCTTGGGTGAATGACAAAATGTACAAGGATACATATTCCACAAGTTTTGGATTACTTGATTATGCTTTTTATAATCAAAAAGATATTTGGAAAAACCATGACCATTATACCTTTCTTGTAGATATTCACTCTTCTTTGAAGATGACTTGCATTCACTATCACCATCATGGAGTGATATGCCATCACCTTTTGTGAATTGTTCCCACAATGACTTAAGCTGGTCATTTGAAGCATCACTTGCTTCCAATGTTTTGGATCATTCTCCAATATTCTCTTTGCCATATCCCAATCCTAAATAATAAGGTCTTTCCACAACCTATATGGGATTAACAATACCTTGGCCCTTATTTCCAAGGCCCTTTCCTTCATAACCCATCTTGGTTAGCAATTTCAAACCTATACCTCTTGTATGTTTTTCAAATGCACCAAAAGAACCATCTTCATGGGAACAATGTGAAATTGATGAATGACTTCCACTGCATACATCATAGATTATTTCTAAATCGGATGTAGAGGGAAATTCCTTCAATTCTTCTTTTCTTTTGTTGTTCTTTGAATATTTTTCTTGAACTGATCTCTTTCATTCCAAGTAATCTTCATACAACACTTTCACCATCTCTGCCATGGAAAAAAGAGTAGTTCATATAACCTTCTCATCTTGAGTAATTCCCTCTTTAGATGCCATTTTCCTGGTAGTCATGCAAACTCAAAAACCAACCGTCAACTAGCTCTAATACCACTTGATCCGAAAAGATCTTTTAAAGACAATGGTTGAGTTATTTTGCATGAGTTATTTTAGCATTTAGGAAATTGATGAAAGAAGAGGAATTAATGAAGAAACATGGCATCCATAAAGCAATATACAGATCTGGAAATAAGCATGAAGAAACAACAAACCATAAACAACAAAGTTGATAACGGAGTTTGGCAATCTCGCCTACATCTCTGGGCCTTTGTCTTCGTGGAATTTATTATTTATCTTCAAAGCTTCAAAATTACATCATCAAAATGTCGAATGGGTTACAAAATGATCTAGGTGTGTTCTTCTATATCTCAAGAACCCATCAAAACTGACGGCACTGAAAACGGATCAACGGAGCTCCCAGAAATGGCCCGCAAAGTTGCTCTCCTCAATGGCTTCCCTGCATAAAAATGGCTTTGGCTCAAGAGTTCTTCAGCATTTTCATGTTCTGAACCTCCTTCCCATACTGCCAAAAACCTCTGGTTTATATAGGCTTGATGTGGGTAACAAACTCCCAACTTCCCCCCAAGATCTGGCCTAAAAAAGGGCCCAAGATCCTCCAAAAATGGACTAAATCTCCCAAAACTAGTTAAAAATCCATTAAAAACTTATATTGTAGTTTTAAAAACCCACTTTGGCAAATAATAAGGGTGCAGCCCCTTTCTCCGCACTCCTGGGAATATGGGATGATGTCATATGGCCCTCGACTAGGCTGGTGTGTTGGTCTGGTCCTTAAGCCCCGGCCCTAGTCGCAGGTGTGGTCGTATCGCCTGGTTCTAAACCTTCCACATGCTTGCATATTTTTTCTGGCCCCTAGTTCCTATCGCCTTGGTCGGCAGGCTAGCCCGGTCGATCGGCCCCTATCCATATAAAAATGTGCTAAGCATATATCAATGGTCATATTACATAGGCATATGGTAAGTGTTGAGAGTGATCGGGGGCTAGGCTCCACATATTCATGCGCCATTCATTATATAGTGCAGGTCCCATGGTAATATCATATGTGTCGGGGCTGGGGCTAGGCCCCAGCCCTATTCTCCACCCAATTTGCAATGTGTGAAGCTTAAATACAACATTTGTGCTATATTTGTTAAGAACTATTGTGGGCGGGCTGGTAGCCCGGCCCTGTGTTCAAGGATAAATTCGTGAGTGCAGACACAGACCAATCTCCACAGATCCACCCGGATCTGGAACAAACCGTGATAGAATACTACTCTTTCCCTAGTTCTAGAGTGTTGAATGGACAAGAGAGGAAGAATGATATACTTACTTGTAAAAGCTTTCCTTATCTCTGTTGATCCTCGCTCTGCTACGATGCTCTTGCGTCGTCCAATCACAACAACACAAACCAATCACAACAAAAGCATTAATATGTTCAA
>JASDQU010790247.1:49319-61715 GCA_032191745.1 Picea mariana
TTCTTTTGATAATTGTATCTCAGTCAATAATTGAAACACCAACAGTTTAATGTATTAGTACTAGGCTTGTGGTAGAGAATCATTGTCTACATGCTAGAGTGAAAGGGTTATCCCAAGCTCAACCTTATCTAGTAGTTAAGTTTTCCCACTTTGTTACCTAGTTGGTTTATACCAGGTTTTATCTTGTATCGGTCCCACATATAAGAGAAAATACAAAAGAGAACTCTCGAACCGAAGGAGAAACTTTCAAAAGAAAAAGTAAATCCCATCAATTAATTGGCCGAATCGAGAGATCTGGAGAACCATTCCACTATTAAACGCTACAGAGTCTAATTGGGCCTCGATGGCGGTTTTAGTTCCTACTGTTGAGTTAAAGGGATCTAGGACCCCTCAACACCACCTTAACATGAGAGTTTTTTGAAGTCGAATGTTATGGGGGTCAACAGAATCATAAAGTGATGATGACTCTCTCTGTGTCATTCGAGACTCCTCATTGAAAAGGTAATGAGATTCAAGATACTTCCACCTTTTTGGAAACTGTGCTGATGTCGATAGGAAGGGAGACGTGATGTCAAGAAGAAAAGAGATTCTTGAAATCCACTGAGTAATGGGTGATATTAGGTACTAATGGGTAACATGGAAGAAGTCAAGACACTATGGGACTCAAGACTACCCTTGGTTAGGGTATTGATGGATGATTGGAAGAAACCATAAAACTAGATTTAGCGTAAGGGGGATGACTAGATATGGGGTTAAATTGTGTTGGAGGCCAACAAAGTGGGAAAAATCAAACATCGTGGGTACATGGATTTGGGATACTCAGGGTTTGTTAATGCTGCCAATATGAAAAAAGGGTGGATTCCCCAACCAAGTGCGAAATGGGTTGTTTTTCCAGGTAAACGAAGGCCATTGGGGATGACAACTAAAAATACTATGTATATGATGGAAACAAGGGATTTATACAATTACCAAAGAAATAAAGAATAATATGGGTTGAGTATAGAGATACAAAAACATGTGACCTAGGAAAAGATGGCTTGTCCTTTTGAGAGCACAAGTTTGTGAAAGAGAAGCCCCATGGGTGGGTTTCTATATTAGGTAAGTGGATGGAGTACAATATGCAGATGGGAAAACTGACGGTAGATGAGATGGAGGGCTAATGAAACTGCGGGGGTGTAGTCATCATAACCAAGTGTAAGATGATATGACCTGGGGATTCCATTGGGAAGGTTATAAATATGATAAAAAGAAGTATGGGGTTCATTCTTGGAAGTGAAAAATACTATCGAGACTCCCAATCCTACGGGGGAAATCAGCATGAGTGTCAAGTTGCCAAGGGGAACTATGAAGGAGAAAACTCATGTGGGGGAGAGTGCTATCGGTTGAAACTATCAAAATGTGGTAGAGGTAAAGATATTGTAGAGTCTGATGTGGGGAACCTAAAGGAAAATGTCAGAGGGTGTGACTGGGATATGCAATTATTTACAAAGAGAGTAATTACATGCCAATGTTGAACATATACCTGAAGGGGCTATAAGCTTGCTGAACAAGTACCTGCACACAAAACACGAAATAACCGACGTAAACAATATACGATGATAAAGAATGTATAACAACTTTTTAATAAAACTGAAAGTGAGCATGCATACCTGAACGTGGCATTAGAAAAATGCTCCTCTGGGGAAAAGTGCAGATGATAACCTAGGGAATGTGAATGTGTAGATCGTTGGATCAGGATCTCATGGTTGAGAATGGATCAGAAAATGGAGGCTCTGGGCTCCTGTAATAGAATGTGGAAGTTGGGAAAAAGGGACTATATATGGATGGTGGGCCCATAGTTCCACCTCATTCGTACCTGACACTATTGTTGATCTGGTGAGAGAGCTGTGAGGTGTTTGGAGATTACAGAAGCATGAGGCTACTGATATGGGAGCATTGAGAGATAGGTTAGTGGCCTTATCATCCTGCATTTTTGTAATTGGATGGATGTTAGGTAGGGGTTGTATGGAGGAATGTACAAGAGTTTTAAAGGGTAGGGGTCCATTAGTGCACGGGAAAAAAGGGGAATACCCACGCATGTGTGCGTGGGTAAAACCAATTTCCTACACATTCTGTGCATGTTTTTTCCTAATAGTCGCACACATATGAATGTGTTTCTATGGTGAGGAAACTAACACATATTGTACAGCTATGTTGGAGAAATCCATGCATATGGGAACGTGGGTAGAAAAAACATGCGTGCATTGAATGCACACCTGAAGGAGTGACAACTGCACACCTATGCGTGACTGTGGGTGTAACAACTGCACATTAATGTGAAATTGTTTGAAGAATAGTCATGCATTGATGCACAATTGGATGGTGAAAATATGTGCACCATGTGCAGGTTCAGGGGGTGGATGAATTTGTGATGTTGATGATTTTTGATGTATCATGTGTCTGATCAGGTGTTCTTAGGTGAATGCAGGTGATCAACAGAGTTGAGTATGATGTCACTCCACTGGCGAGAGTGGGACTAGGATCGATTGAGAGAGGATGTGAGGGAGAAGCCTGGAGTACATATACACTTGGCATCCTGTGGGTTGCTCAAGTTTTTCAACGATCTCCTGATATGGTCACAAGAGTTCCTACTCTAGTTTTTGATTAGGATGTGGAGCACTAATCTGCAGTGCTTTGTGGTGAGGGGGGAGCAGCTAGAGTTCTCTGCAGCAGAGGATGTCTAATTTTTTATAAGACTCCCATTCCATAGGAGGGAACTAGTCATTGATCCCCATATACTAGGGGAATATAGGGTGGAGACCATCGCAACTTGACATTGTTTCGGGATGAAACCTATGTCGAGTTCGGTCATGTGGATTGAGGCCATAGATGACTTGCTAATTAAGTGCATCGTGACCATGGTGGTGAGGATCTATGAATCCTTGGGCAGTCAATGGATAACAGGTGGTCAACTGAGGGTGGTTGAGTAGGTATTGGATGGAGACCTATTTGTATGGGCTATGTTGATGCATACCCAGACGGTGTTGTAACTGAACCGGTGTCAGCGTCACGATTCTGGTGATTTTGCGTTCGGGTTAGTTTTGGTGGCCTAGTTTTTGGAAAGGGTTCCTCTATTGCAACTGTAGATTCTATTTGATCCAACGTCATGGCAAGAGCTGTGATTGATGCAGTGGGCACATGTATTAGCTTGACATAGAGGGGGGGAGGGTGGACATTAATTCATGACCACAGTTGCTTGAGTATGGATGCATATGCCATATGTGATTATCTAGTATCCATACACGAGTATGGAATATAGGCAGGATCCGGACATGGTGCTACCTCCTTGGAAGGACTGGAACCAGAGAGGTATGTGTGTTATCTATTTTTGTAGTTTTGGTAGATAGCATTGATCAGACATTTATATGGATGATGACAATATATATGTGTTATTTTGAAGATTTTGGACCCAGGGGTCGATAGGAGGAGGTCATCTAGGAGCCGAATCAATGGGACATGAATCGACAGGATCCCATAGAGCCGAGGGTTATGCAGAGGCACCGATGAGATGACATCGGTGCAAGACCATCCGGAGAGCCCTAGGGAGATGTTGCAACTATTTTAGAGGATCTACATCGATGATTCAAGTGGTTCCTTTAGGGGGTTCCAAAGGGTGAATGGGTCCATATCCAAGACGACGAGGTCTTCGACTAGTGTGTGGGGGTATTGACGAAGTGGCAGGCGTTGATCCATAGGGAAGTAGTGGTGGGGGAAGCTATGACTGGTTGATTTCCTTCTGGAGCTGGAGGCCCCCCAGCTGGTGGGGCACCTCCGAGTGACAGAGGACATGGGGGGGGGGGGATTTAGGGGGCCCTTGAGTGTTGATTTTATATGCATAGGTTTGGGGGCCCAATTCTATATGGGGTATTTGATACCCAATTTTGTACTTATAGGGATGATGAGACTCATGATCCTATGGGAAGTTGTATAAATATATATATATATATATTGTAAAACATTGATGAACTTTATGATATATATGATGGATATATTGATCATTCTTGTCTTTCTTTTTTGTGTTTATGATTTATGATGTCTATTGCTATTTGTTGACAAATGTATGATGTTCTGTATATGATGTTCTTAATGTGATAAATACCAATCTAATACTAGGTTAGCCATGTGATCTTCTACTTGATTAAGGTTTCTTGGAATATGTGTAAATGTGATGGAATCAAAGTTATGATATAGGAGTCTAACTTGTAGGTATTTGTGGAAGAGGCAAGGATCATGAACATGATACACGTTGTTGAGCTACAGGATGACAAGTTGGGAATCTAATAGAATGCTAAGGTGACAAATGTGGCGGTGAATGGCTTCAACTAGGAGGCTAATGAAAACATCATATTTAGATTGATTGTTAGTGCCCATGCCTAAGCATATGCCACTAGAATGGAATAGTATATGTGAGGGGGTATAGAGGGCCCAAGAGGCTGAAGCGAGATTCTGGGTCCAACAGCTGACACCGTTAGCGTAACCAATGTGGTAGGCTGATGGATGATGCATTTGTCAATAAAATGGGTGATAGATTAGATATGAGGAGTGGTGGTTGTAAAGAATACTAAAAAATATACAAATGTGTACAAAGAGAAACCTAAGGTACAGGTGCTATGCTTAGGCATAAAAATTATTCAAGTACAACCCGTTGACGGGTTTTTTGAGAGGGCCTTCTGGAGAGGCCAAGATGTAGGCACCTTTAGTGAGTCAATGATGAATGATGAAGGGGTCGTGCCATAATGAATTGAATTTCCCATCACCAAGAGTGTTGTGGGCGATATCATAAGATAACATGAGATTACCTTCATTGAATGAGAGAAGATTGACATAGCAATCGAAGGTAGATTTGGATCATTTTTTAGCTGCCTCGTTGTGTTGTAATGAAGATAGATGATCTTCATCAAGTGACTCTAAGGTCAGCAGGCGCTACTCCATTGGAGCAGTGTCAGGTAAGATATCTATAGCAATGTGTAATGTTGGGATTTCACACTCAATAGGGAGGGTGGCTTCGATCCCATGGACGAGGTGGAATAGTGTAAAACCGATGGAAATTTTGACTACCGTACGATAAGCCCATAAAGCGGAAAACAACATATGATGCCAGTTGGTATTATGTTTGTTGATGGTGTGTTGTAGCATGGTTTTGAGGAAATTATTGACAACATAGACCTATCCATTGGAGTAAAGGTAGTATGGGGAGGTAAACTCATGGGTGAATCCTAATTTTGAGTAAAGTTATGCAAAGATCTCGTTCTCAAAATTTTTACAATGATTATAAGCTAACTGTTGCGGGACTCCAAACTGGGTAATGACATGGTTGAAGAAAAAAGTTTTGATGTGTCAGTAGTGTTGTTAAATGTGGAAATTGCTTCTATTATCATTGAGAGTCACCCTCAGAATGCAAGATGATAAGCCCAGTACCCATGAAAATGTTTGTGGAGGTAGGTTTATGAGTGGAGGTCAAATGGACAAAAATCAGTACAAAAATGTTTTAACATAGAAACTGGACAAGCAATTTATAGAGAAATGATTTCCTCATTAACTTCAGTCAGTGGTTTAAGGTTAAAGGTGAGCAGAGGGAAGACTTAGTTAGAAAGGTGGACAAGTCTTCCATGGGCATCCGACTTTCAAGCAGCTTGGTGAAGAAAAACTTAGGCACAAGAGCACTCTTGAACTCAAGTTTCAGACACTGAAATATATCATAGCAGCATAATAATCAAACCTCCATTACCATGTGAATATGAAAACTCATCTAGATCCTCCATGCACAAGCATTTCAGCATAAGAAGGAAAAAAGAAACACAGAAATTACTGAAACAGGTTACAAAAAAATTATAATCAACCCTACATTACATTACAACCATAACCCTCATCTGGATCCTCCATGCAAGAGTGTTTCAGCAATGATTTAAACAAGATGATGAAAGAATATGACTTCTATTAATGCGAAAGTCTTAGTTCTCATACAAAACCAGAGAACAACTCTGTTAGATATCATTTTTGGGATTAACTGCATAGTGTAAGTCATTAATCTATGACCCATTTCCATGAGTATTAGTCATGACTGACCGATAATTCTCATGATTTTGATAGTCCACTTATCACTCATTGCATTGAGTGATGCTCACAGGGGTGAAGAAATCGGATTGCAACCAACGAAATGAATCACATAGAATCAATCATCACTTCCAGGGCTTGCACCTGGTAACCAGGACTTCCCAGGTGGTCACCCATCCCAAGACGCCTCTGGCTCAAGCACACTTAGATGTGGAGTTTTCCCTGCAATAAAGCACACTTATCTTGCGACCCCATTTGCAAAACCTTAACAAGTATTGTGCCTTATGAACTATCAAGTTAGAGCTCCCTTCACTCTTATTATTTAAGCATAGAGGGGCTTTCACAGTGTAGCATATTAGATATCATTTTAGGGATTAACTGCGTAGTGTAAGTCACTAATATTTGACCCATATCCATGAGTATTAGTCACAACTGACCAACAATTCTCATGATTTGAATAGTCCACTTATCACTCATTGCATTGAGTGATGCTCACCGGGGTGAAGAAATGGTAATGAAACCAGCGAAATGAATCACATAGCATCAATCATAACTTTTGGGGCTTGCACCCAGTAACCAGGACTTCCTAGGTGGTCATCCATCCCAAGACGCCTATGGCTTAAGCGTGCTTAGCTATGGATTTTTCCCCAAAAATGATATCTAATATGTTGCACTGCGAAATCCCCTCTATGCTTAAACAACCCTGTTATCAAAATATTACAAAATAGGTATCTCTTCTCAACCACTTGGCGACCATAACAAAATCTTGAAATCATCTATTTATACTTAGATCATCCCACAACTTCCATGAGTGTGATCTGGCCATCCCATTCAAGGCTTTACATCGGCACATCCTTTTATGAAATTGTGCATGTTTCCTCCTGTCAGATGCAAGCTAGGATCAGTATGGGCTTGCAAAAAGAAATCGTCCATCGTGGTACCTCGGGCTGACATTTATTTCTCCTTAGTCATAATTTCCATGCTTTCCATTTATTGGATTGAGCCGAGGTTTCAACTACCAGTCCCTCTTTTCTTAATTGATCTCTCCTCAAGATTAGGGTAAGGCTTAACACCTAGGGGGTGGCCACGTGATGCTCTTAGATTTGTCATTATATAAGCATGTGATTGCAGGGCCTGTTAGCACTATGCAATTCCCATAGGTTGTCAAGGGTAGAATAAATTGACAGAGATAACTTATCAAAACCACTTTTGAAACTGCAATCTAAACCTGCCAGTTTTAGAGAGGGATCTCTCTGTATGATTTAGATTTGTTTAGGTTTTAGATATTAGGCTAGTTAAGATAATATGAGTTTGTTTGTTTGTTTATAAAAGTTGGCTAAATAAATGCATTAAAATTCCATTGGGCTATGGGCTATGTCTTAAATATCATAATCAAATGCATTTTTTTATGAGGTTTCTTCATAGGGAAAGACAATAAAACTGTTGGAACTATTAAGATTAAATGAGATGTATTGGACATAAAAGGTGAGAAAGTCCACCAAGCAAAGAAGAAGTTAAGAATTTCCTTACTTAATATCATATGAATAACATATAGACCATTAAAAGACTAAAGACAGAGTATGGAAGATAAATTATGTTCTATTGAATTCCTTTTAATGATTAGAATCTGAAAAAAAAAGTGATTACAGATAGTAGAAAGACATTTAACAGAGAGAGAGAAACATCACCAACAATTTGACACAAGAATCCTGTAAATTGGCCTGTTTTATTACCATTCGATCCTTTTGAAAATATTACACAAATAGCTCCTTGGGTGTAAAAATAAACCCTCAATACTTCGAAGGAAGAAGTATTTATACAATACTTTACATATTCTCCTGTCATAAATGACCAGGATATTATGGAGAAAAAATCCTAACTAACTAGATCTCAAATTACAAAATATAGGAATACTTTTGATCTATTCAGATCCTTGGTGCTGATTTTGTGGAAGCAGTTGCTGACTCATAATCTTTGACTTGACTGTCTTCTCCATGCTAACTCGAAAATCCACATCACTTTTACTCAAGTAAAGAACACAAATCTTCCCATCTCTTTTTACTAGGGATGACAACCTTGAGTAACATTCTGTATATCTTTTCCATCTCAATGTACTTGGCAAAAGTAGGATTTGTGATGAAAATGTGTTTTAACTCATGTTGTATGCTCAAGTCCAACTGTAATGTTTCCAGGAAATCCTTTCCAGTGATGCTTCCTTAAATGCCTGCAAATTTGGAACCATCCTTTTCCACTGTATTCATCTTCTGCTTGTAATCTGACAAAGTGATAAGCTTGTCATTTATTACTAGTAGTCTAGGAAGGCCCTTCTTGTGAAGTACTTCAATCTTGTTGAAAAATCTCTGCACTCCAATGTCCATTAATTGAGCCTTCTCCTCTAGTTGCAACATCATTCCTTTCTTGGTCAAGGCCTTATTGACCGCAAGGATGGTCTTTTTTCTATCTTCAATCTCCAATGCTTCCAATTCTTGCTTGTTCTTGGAGTTGAGGAACATGATGAGCTCAGTGGCATCTGTAGGTTTTTCTCCTAGTTATTCCTTGACATTTTCAATTACTTCTCTGGCCTTTTGTACCAATTCATGTTGTTCAAAGATAATTTGTATGAATGGCCATATCTCTACCATGGATTTGCTAATATCCATCCATATTGTTTCCTTGGCCTCAGATAATGTCTTGGCCATGAAATTTTCCTTCTGCAACTTCTGTAGTTGCTGAATGAGTCTCTGAGATTTATGCCTTTCTATATGATAGATGGACTGAAACATGGACTTCAGGTCTTGGAGGATTTTTATCTCTTCTTGCAACTTTCTGATTTCCTCCCCTTGAAGGGACATATCTTCCATGGACTTTACCATTTTTTCAGAAGCATCTGGAACTTTCACTAGGTAGATGATGGAATCTCTGTTGTTGTGGCTATTGTTGTTGTACTAACTCCCATGAGAGGAACTGCATCCAGTGGAATAACAACCATATACACATTATGTTATTTCTCTTTGACCAATTTATCTAACTCAGCCTCCATCTCTTTTTTCTAGTGCATTATGCTCCATTATCATCTTTAGCATCTCCTCTCTGTGGCCTTGACTTTCAACCATTTATTTTGCTTGTGAATCCTCAGTGGATAGAAGTTTTAGTTGCTTTCTCAAGGAGGCTATATTAGCATCTTTATTCTTCAGTAATTCTTTATCTTCCTTGACATTTGATGGATCATATCCAATCTTTAACACTAACTCTTCTAGGAATTTGATCTTATTATCTTTGGCCAAAGAGGATATATTTTCCAGCTTCAATTGAGATTGGAAATTATTTAGAGACACCTACAATTTTGCAGTAGTCAATGATCTATTTGTCAAGGTGGAGAAAATCATCTCCCCTGTTTTCCTATGCATGTCCATTTGGTCTGCTGGATGGACCTCCTTCACATCAAACTCAAAAAACGTTTTCTTGTAGTCAACAACTGTATTGGGATGAAGTAATTGTGCCTATAGGTATGCCATTTGAATTATTCACTTCTCTGTATCAAATGCTGATAGTAATCTATTCTGGGCAGTAGAGTTCTGCTTCCAGAAATGGGCATATGTACTACTACTTAGGAGTTCATTCCTTAGCTTGATTTTTTTGTATTTGTTAAATATGTTTGACCCTGTTGGCTCATGAGAGGACTCAACTGACAAAGTAGTGTCTGTTTTTATTTTGGATGAAGGTGTGGACACAATGTGTTGGTTGTCTGAGAATTTTGAAGAATGTGGTCCCTCCATGACTATAGTGGACTATGTTTCTCCTTTTTTAAGAAAGTTTGGTGTCTGACCAGTTTTATCCCTCTTCCTGTAAACTTGAAAATCTTCAGTTGACACCTCTGTGACTGAAGGTGAAACCTCTTTCCTGGATATTTTTTTTGTTTGTACCTGAGGAGTGATGGTATGTGAAATGTTGATAGGGGGAGGTTGTTCTTCTGTCTCCAACAATGTATTTTCTTGCCACTCAGTCTAATTCATATACTTATCTACTTCAGGCTTCTGTGCATGAGCATAAGGAGGGTTATTTTGTTTGAGCATGAGTTCTGATATGATACCAAATGGATCATAATTCCACGTGAAGCTCATATTGAAGTTCATATATTTCAAAAGGTTGTTATCCTCTTCTCCTATATCTCTGTTGTTTCATATTAAAAAACCAATTTGGCTTTTTATTCTCAATTGTTGTTTCTTCTTCACTGAAACAAAATGGACGTCATGAGAGTTTATCATCTACCTGATATATTACAATGCAAAGATCCTGACAGGGAGATATTTTGGCGGTTTATATGGTGGAAATTCACACCCATATACTTTGATATCAGTATGGTTCTGGTAAAGATACCAGTCCCCTATTTTGGCCAAGTTAGAGAGATGAAGAATTCTTTGGACTTATTCATTGATTCTTGGTTCAATTCTGTTGTTGAGCATGCACACTACTGGATGATAAAAATGATCAATGAAGTATTTAAAGCTGAATTCAGTGGAATTTTTCCTCAATAGTGAGGTCCAAGAAGTCACTCATTGAGGATTCCCTTCCTGATCTAATTTCTGGAGAGCACAAGAGAATCTGTTTGCATGAAAGAAAAGGAATAGTTACACCAACACTAAGGAGTACCTGAACATTCCTTCTGTTGAGAATTTTAATAACTATTCATGTATAATGTTAGTTGGAAACTGAGTGAAATTAAAGGGACCGTAGCTTTCTCCTCTATGGAGAAGATGGAAAAAAAACCCAGGATAGGTTCATCTACCCAGTCATCAGAAAAAATATCCTAGCAGGTAGCAGAGGGTGGAAATTATTTGATTGGCCCTGACTGAGAAAATGGAAGATGAATAGGGAGGGTTTTTCTTAGGAAACTGCACATATTCTGGTAGGAAGATTTTGAAAATTTGGGCTCTTTGGGGGAAAGAGAGTTTCTGATAAAGGTCGAATGGAGAAAGGACTGGAAGAATCAATTTTGGGGATCTGTAACATCTGGTTTATTTATTCAGGGGTAATGGTTAACATGGTTTCACTAGACGAGGATACAATGGCCCTTTGGCTGGGAAGATAGTGAGCTTGACACTTAAGGGAGAAATCTGGGAAATGAAAGGTCTGGGAAAACATGTATAAGGGAAAATTGGAATCCCAGAGTCGAATTTCATCACTTTGATCTATGAAAATGTCTCTTAGCTAGAAGTGTAATTTGAAGAAATTGAATTCACACTTCGGCTCTGTAACTTTGTAATCTTTGTYAGCCAAGGGAACACGCTCTAGGTCAATGGGACRRGGAAGAAACAAATTTTCGACAGTTTCARTGGTTTTGTATTTGGGAGCCATAGCTAATAGATATTTGAAGGAGAAAAAATAATGACCGTGGTTACCTGGATTGATGGCGCCTATTGACAGTGTGTCTTGGCAATTATTGGCTTGAAAGATGGAATCGACGTTGTGTCAACAGTTTCTGGATCGGTGAACAATATGGAAATTGTAAAGAAACGAGGTTAAACAATGCATGGGGGTGTCCATTATGGCATGGGTGGTTACTAGACGAATAATAGTCATGAGGGATGGCATTGATTGGCCAACGGGTATGAGGGGTATGACATGTGACAGGATAGTGGGGTATGATGGTAGAGTGAAATGGGTAGTATTAGATGAGTGGTTAGACTGGTTCTCCAAGGGGGGGGGTAGGTGGTAAATGGAATTGAGCAAGGGGTCTGGTAAGATGTGAGGATGACACATTGTGTGGGGCTCGCTCTAGGAAAACCAATTTTCCCAGACCCCCCCCCCAATCATTAAAGGAAGAAAGGTCAGGGGCGTCTGAAAAACACTATCGGCCGTTGATATGAGCACTGCTTGATCAACTGTTGAAAAATGTGCACTCATTAGTCACAAAACAACAAAAGTTCATATCCACAAAAAACATAGGATAAAAAATATGTTGTGGGTAGCTCTAGCTCCCCCTTATTTTTTTTTTCACCAAGGGGTCATTTCCTAGTAAACACATCAAATTAAATCAAATAAAAGGTATTTAATCAATCCTTTTGCAAATTTTATTGAAATGAGCAAAATTAACCTAACTCCTAGCCTACTCAACTAACACATTAATCCATCTTAGACCATTGGATTAATAATTACTCTAACCTAATATATTTGGCGAAGGTTAGACTGTTTGGCCAAATTTATTCACTAACCTATCTAATTTGGCCAAGATTAGACTGTTTGGCCAAATTTATTCACTAACCTATCAACATAAATTTAAAAGGTTTGATCATGATTATACAA
>JASDQU010790247.1:66216-76584 GCA_032191745.1 Picea mariana
GCTGAGTACTTTTTCTGAGGTTTTTCTATGCTATATTGATATTTGGTTCTTAACATTTGAGCTGTGGATCAATGGGTCGTTGTAGATATAGGTATTACACCTATGGTAATTTCAATAGAAGATTGGACAAAGTTGGATCGGAAGGTAAAGAGCACAATTTGGTTGTATCTCTCATATTAAGTATTACTAAATGTGTCAGGGGAAGTTATAGCCAAGGAATTATGGAATAAGCTAGGGGATTTGTATCAATCAAAGTCCTTGGTAAACAAACTTTTCATGTGGAAGAAGTTGTACAATTTAAGGATAAAAAATGGAGACTCAGTAACAAAGCATTCAAACACCTTCAATATTGTGGTAAGTCAGTTATTGTCTATTGATACTAAGATTTATGATGAATATAAGTGTATTAGTTTATTTTTCTCTTCAATAGACTTGTGGGATAGTTTGGTTGTGGCCATAGGAAGTAATACAACTACTTTAAGTTTCGATGATGCGGTCTCATCATTGCTGTCAGAGGATATGAGGTGGAAAAACATGGAAATCCAGAGGACACTCCCATGAAAGAAATAAAAAAAATTCCTTAAGTAGAAGATCTAAATATAAAGGAATATCTAAATCTCTAGGAAAATTCGTAAAGGTGTGTTGGAGATGTGGAAAAGAAGGGAATTACAAGAAACAATGTAGATCCAAAAGTGTTGAGAGAGGGAATATATTTGATGAAACCCATTCTGTAGAAGAAAAAATATCCACATATGAAGGAGAGGATGTGTACTTAGCTTATTCAAGAACACATGCATATCATAAGGCATGGATGGCTGACTTAGGTGCATCCTTTCATTTGACTCCTCACAGAGATTGGTTTTGTGAGTTTTAAAGGTATGACGAGGGCAATGTTTTTTTAGGAGATGAATCGACAACCAAAATTGTAGGACGAGGAAAAGTCAAGTTGAAGCTCATAGATGGTAGTATTAGAACACTCCTTGGTGTTCTGAACATCCCAGGATTGGCCATGAATTTGACATTGTAATCAAGATGGACAATGCAGGTGTAAAAAAAATGTTTGAAAAGGAAACCTATAGGATTGTTGAAGGAGCAATGGTGTTGTTGAGGGGAGTTTGGATTGGAAATATGTATTAGCTACTAGGAAAAATTATTAGTGTTGGGTGAAATAGTTTCATTGTTCTTGAGATTGGAGCTGAAGAAGGAAAAACTCCTGCAACCTGTGGAGAAAAGACTATGTTGTGGCATCAAAGATTGGGGCATATAAGAGAGAAGGGGATTTGAGTACTACATGGTAAAGGTATGGTTGAAGGTATGTTGAATTTATCTTTGGATTTTGATTTATGTGAACATTTCTTGTATGGGAAGCAAAATCAGGTAAGATCCTCCTCTGGTGTTACAAGGGAAGGGGGGATTTTACAATTGGTCCACAATGATGTGTTTGGAACTATGAAAATTCCATCACTAGGTAAATCTATGTACTATGTCTCATTTATAGATGACTTCTCAAGGAAAACATGGATTTATTTTCTCAAGAAGAAATCCAAAGTCTTTGACAAATTTAGAGAGTTTAAATATCTAGTGGAAAATCAGAGAGAGAAGAAAATTAATGTGCTAAGGACGAATAATGGTGGATACTTATGTGGGAATGAATTTGAGGAATTATGTAAGAAATGTGGTATAGTGATCTGTAAACTACCATGGATATTACACTGGAACAATTCATCACAATAGATCTAATAAAATACTGAAATATTTACTATTAAGGTTATTTTTCCTTTAGATCTCCAAAATATTTAATTACTGATTTTATGCTTATGCATGAAATAGATAAAATGTGGAAAATCGAGAATAGTAAAATACAATCACACTTTCCACAAATAAACAAAAGTTATGACATGGGAAACCCAATACGGGAGAAAACCCAACTAGAAGGTGAGGCTGCTCTACTCTCTTTTCTTTGGTATTAAAATGATGCAAGTACAAAGAAAGAGGCACTCTTTGTGGAGTTTCCTTTGATATGTGGCCTTTATGGATGCTACAAAATCTCTCCTCCTCTAATATGCTCACAAAATACCACAATCATATTTTTTTTTTAACTATGGAAAAAGATACAATGCATAAGAATGGAACCCCTTCTCCTCCTAGTCTCCCAATATTTAACATAGCCTGATAGCCATTTAAGGGTAGGTTTTTGATTTCCTCAACCCTCAATTGTGATAGGGTTTTGGAACTTATAGAATCTTCTTGAAATTACATATGTGTCTAGCCCCATATGCATGAGTAACAGGGGATGGTGTGGCATCCTCTCGTACCATGGTGTTCAACACGATAGGTCAACTTGCAGGAGGGATAACTTTTGCATACAAAATCTAATTGACACACGGTCTGCATTGTTGGAAATGTACCATAGTGTAGAAAATAGAGAAGGGAGTGTGTATAGGTTCTGGATGCCATAACCCCAAATTTTTTTTTTATGCCTCAAAATGGATCTGAAAGGTTCCAGACCCTAATTTTCCAAACTGAGATCTGCCACTAAAATGGCCCTACTAGTTGTTTCCTCCATTTTTTTCCACACTGAAAGAATTGAGATAGATGAAAAATAATATAATGATACAATTTGGTTCATATATCAAGGAAGAAGGATAATCCACACACACCTCAACAAAATTGATTTGTAGAAAGGATGAATAGGAAAATTATGGACAGAGCAAGGAGCATGCTTAGTGGTGCAAGGTCGGGACATGAAATCTAGGCAGAGGCAATGAAAACTACATTTTACCTGGTAAATTGATCACCCTCATCAATGTTGCTTTACTTGACTCCACATGAGGTATGTAATGGTAAGAAACCCACTCTAACACATCTCATGGTTTTTGGCTGTGATGCTTATGTACATGTTCCAAAGGAATATATGAGTAAGATGGATAAAAAGGTTGAAAAGTGTATCTTTATTGGATATAAAGATGTCATGAAAGGTTATAATATTTTGAACCAAGAAACTAAGAAGGTAGTGTATAGCCAAGATGTGGTATTTAGAGAAATTAAAGATGTTGTCAAACATGAAGTCCTACCAAAGGAGGAAGAACTAGATAAAATAGAGTTTGAATTAAAGGATAATGAATCAGACTCTACAAAATAACATGAATAATGATGCAGGAGCATCACTCCACGTCATCAAGTTCTAGCCAACTAGCACGCGTTCAATGGAGAGGAGAGGCGCAACCCTCTCACTTTCAAATTTCAAATTTTGAAATTGTATTAAATGTTGTAAGGCCGATGAGCCAAAAGCCATGAATGTGCGCAGGCTTTAGATAAAGGTTGCCTTAAATGGTTGTAAGGCTGAGATCTAGATCCAATTTAGACTAGATAGCCATTCAATGTAATTGAATGTAAATTAATGAGAGTTGGTGAGGATGGAGGGAAGAGCTCGAGGAGCCCCCTTTTGTAAAAATATCTTCTTTTGTTTTCAGAAAGTCTGTAGAGAGAAAAAAGTTGGTAGAAGAGAAGGGAGAATAGAGAAGAGAGGAGAGCCAAGACTCTATTGCAGTCTGAGCTCGAACACATTGTAATCAAACCTTGATGTTAATACAAAGCAATTTTTCCTACATATGTGTTTTCTATGTGTTTATGATATGCTGTAGATGTATGTTTGTACGCATTTGCAGGTTACAGACATAAATTGTTGTTTGTTGGGTTCTTTGATTTCAGGTTTGGATTCTTTGTGGTTTCATGCAAGAGTGCATGACAGAGTACTGCGGTCTCTAAAAACTAGTGCAGGAGTGCACTTATGAATTCTATGGAATTTCAGACAAATACTTGCGAGGAGGGCGCACCAGCTGAAGTCATTGACTCAAGGAGGAGGCCTCAAGGTTGTTGAACACGTTGGAGGTAAAACTATGCAGAGGAAGGCACAAAGAAAATAGAATCACTGAGAATTCTTTGGAAGCTCTGCCAAGAGGGCATTGAGTGGATGCACAGAGTGCATAGAAGGAACTCTATTTCGAGTTCAGTGAGAAGACAGAGTCACTGAAGATTCTGTAGAAACTCTGCCATGAGGGCATCGAGCGAGTGCAAGGAGTGCACCGATAAGAACTCTCTTTCAAGTTCTGAAATAAAACAAGTGTCATAAGAGGGAGACACTCACAGGGTTACTGAACACCTTGTAGGCTCAGTAAGGAGTGCTTGAACAGGAGGCTTCCAAGAGGGCATCAATCTCCATTTGAAGGAGAAGGCAAGGGTCGAATCCCTTAGAGGTTCGAGTAGGAAAGGCTCAGGACGGATAACACAGTTGTGTGCAGGGACCCTGTAAGGAGTGTAGAGGTCAAGAAACCTTTTGAGGTTTCAGAGTGAACAAAGCTCAGGAGGAGGAACGCCTCTTAGAATACAGGTGGGAGCCAAGGTTATAGGCTTCACAGTAGAGACAAAGGCCGAGGCCTTTTGGTGAAAGAAATATTCCAAGGGAAAGGAGGAAGGGAATGCTCAATATAGAGCACAACTACCATTAGAAAAGCTGGAGAAGTGAGATATGGACCGTTGAAGTCTATGTCTAGACGCATGTAGGAAAGCGCACAAGGAAGAGAAACAGATCTGAGCCGTCAGATCGAGCACCAGGATCGACAACCATCAGATTTGGAGGAAGGCACACAGAGTTTAACCTCTGGGAGGTCGCGTAGGAAAGGATCCATATGGACGGTGAGAGGCCTTCATGAAGGAAGTGTTGAAGTTGCGAGAGTCGTTGGATCTTGCAAAGTTGAAAGGTGGTTAGAGGTGGATGAACCCATCAACTTAGGATCCAAGATCAACGTGAACCGTTGATCATGCTTTGCATAAGCCGTTGGATCATTTCGCAAATTTGTGTATCATGAGCTGGGAGGCAGAGACCTTTGCGCTACAAACCCCCAAGTCGTAAGATCGTGATTTGACCTGAACCGTCGATCGAGGAGGAAGGAGAGCCGTGAGACTTGGCGCCTCGCTACATCGTGTATTGAGGTTTTGAAGGGTGAAGGAGTTGTACCTTGATCACTAAGGTCGTGAAGTGCCGAGCACCGAGGGCTCGTGCGAACACCCATCGCATCTGTTAGGTGGGGACCGCGTGGTTGACAGGTGGCGCAAACATAGAGCGCACAAAAAATATGGAAGTAGGTGACAGGTGGCATACACATGTCACCTTGGAAGGGGTCAACCCATCGCTGACTTATCATGCTCGGGGATTCACAAAGGAGGATCCCGAGGGTTCAACACTCCAACTCGCAAAGTCGCGAGTTGCGAGTAGTGATAGCACTTATCCCTAGCCGACAGTTATGTGTGGAAGGTGCTAACAAGGAGGAGCCATATTCGTATCGCATCTCGAGTATCGACGTTTGGAGAAAGAGGAGTCGAGGGTCTTCGACTCACAAACTCGCGAGTTGCGAAAGGCGCTTGTGCTAAGGCTAGGTTGTGGTCGCATGGAGATGTAAGGCTCACGCCTGGTGTTAAGTTGCGCAGGGAGGGTTTTCACGAAGTACCCGTGGATCAGATTCGCGAGGTTCCAATAGGGATCCGAGGGAGCCACTTCGGCTCAAGGAGAATTTAGAATGATCCTATGTGGATCACGACCCGAGGGTCGGGGGTCTGCATCAAATAATAATAAGAAGAGCCTCATACTCTAGTATTGAGGAGATCAGTTTAGGAAAGAAGACAATAAAAAATGTATACTCTACCAGATTTCCATTCAATTTTTTCTTTTTTTATTATTGATGACGATCCTAGAATTGTTAGGGGGAAGTGGATTCAATGGATGGAAAACTCCAGAAAAAGGCCATGGTTGAAGAAATGATATCCTTAGATAATAATGATGATTGGTATATAGTGGAGTTGTCTTCTTCCGGAAGAAATCCCACTGGTAGAAAATGGGTGTTTAAGAAGAAGTTGAATGCATAAGGAAAAGTGGATAAATACAAAGCTCGATTAGTAGCAAAAGGTTATTCCTAGATTGAGGGAATTGACTTTGGTGAAATTCTTTCTTCCATTTCCAAGTTAACTTCTATTATATTTTTTTATCTGTTGTTGTTGATTTTGATTTTGAAGTAGAATAGATGGATGTGAAGACAACATTCCTACATGGGGATTTGGAAGAAGAAATCTACATGAAGGAGCCATAAGGCTTTGTAGTGAAGGGAGAGAACGAGCTGATATGCAAGATGAAAAAGTCCCTATATGGGTTAAATTAATCACCAAGGATGTGGTATAAAAAAAATGATACTTATATATTGGGACTTGGCTTCACAAGAACAAAAGACTGTCATTGTGTGTATTTCAAATTAGTATGTGATCATCGTATTTATTTGTTCTTATATGTGGATGATATGTTGTTGATAGGAAACAACAAGGAAATTATCCAAGATGTGAAAACTCAGTTGTCCTCTAAATTTTACATGAAATATATTGGTGTTGCAAATTTTATTTTGGGCATGGAAATTAAAAGAAATCGTGCAAACATGAAACTTTAGTTGAACTAGAGAAAATATGTTGAGTCAATATTGCAGAGGTTTAATATGTAGGAATGTAATCCTGTCAAGGTCCCTATTCCTATAGGTGTAAATTTATCCATAGATTAGTGTCTAAAGGAACAAGAAGAGGAAGAGGACATGTCCCATGTTCCATATTCTAGTGTAGTTAGCAGTTTGATGTATGCAATGGTATGTACTATACTGAACATTGCACATGTAGTGGGATTTTTGAGCAAGTATATGTCAAAAACAAGGAAGGAGCATTGGGTAGTAGTAAAGAGGGTTTTTAGGTATTTGCGTGGCACTACTATTTATGTATTGTGTTACCAATGAAGACTAGGATTGGGAAAAGTATTGGACATACATGTATTTGTTGATGCATATTGGGTTGAATATCTAGATCGTAGAAGATCTACAAGTGGGTATGTGTTTAACTTATTTGGAGGAGAAATCAATTGGATGAAAAAAAGACAGTCTGTGATGACACTCTCAATTACAGAATCTGAATACATGGTAGCTACTCATGCAAACACACAAGTAGTATGGTTATAAAGATTTTTTTCAGGTATTGGGTTGGTAAAACAAGTTGTAAGGATAGATTTTGATAGTAAGAGTGCAATATTCTTGGTGAGAAACCTACCTTATCATTCTAAGACAAAGCATATCAATGTTTAGTATCATTTTTTCAGAGACATGGTTGAAGAGAAAAAGGTGTTGTTAGTGAAGCTGGACACTTTGGATAATGTTGCAGATTCATTAACAAAGTCTATAAGCATTGAGAAGTTATCTTGGTGTAGAAAATCAATGCACATTTCTTCCCTAGATTGTTGATCATGAAATCCTGTGACCCCTGTATGCAAAGAAAATAAAAAGTGGGAGAATGTTGGGTATGTGTTATATTATTTACATGATTGTGGGTCCCCCTATTAGAGGTTTCCAGGGTAGAGCCCCTGATTTTTTTTTTGGGTGGTGTCTATTTTCCTTCAATAGGGGTGGTTTTTAGCCTTTGATGGTTTAGTGGCGCATGATACTTCATCCCATGGTTTTCTAATTATGGTTAAGGAATTAAGGTTGCAATCTAATCTAGGTCAATGGATCATGGGTTTCTTGGATTCCACGGGATCCTATATATTGTATATATACAACCTAAGTGGGCCTAATTGTTAAGAACATGTTTTTCCTCCTTAGAGGTCACAGGTTCAAATCTAGAGGGGGGTAGGGTATGTATACCTCTGTAGAATTTATCAGTCAAATCATTGTGCAAAGGGGGTCTCTTGTCCTCACAAACAATGGGGTCTCATACACCAATTTGGTGTATGGCTTGGTCGCGACCTTAAAAATAGTAAAGAATACAACCTGAGTGGGCCTAATGGTTTAGAACATGTGTTTCCTCCTAAGAGGTCACAAGTTCAAATTCATAGGGGGATAGGGCATGTATACCTCCGTAGACTTTAACAGTCGAATTGTTGTGCGGAGAGGGTCCCTTGTCCCACAAACAAGGAGGTCTCATATGCCAATTTGGAGTTTGGATTGGTTGTGACCTTAAAAATTAGATTATTATTATTATTATTGTAAACATTAAAGTTGATATTATGAATAGTATTGGAGGTGTGGCTCTAAAATAAGTTCTTGGTTTTCCTAGTTAGGTTTCCAGGGTAAATCTCTATGTATATGTGATTGCAATTTTTTTATTTTCTATGTTAAGAATCTATGTGTGCATGGAATTCATGTAAAAGGTTTAAAACTTACAGAGACTACTAGAACAGATGGGAATATGTTAGGAGCCTTCAACATGAACTTTCTTGCTCTAATTCCAAAGGATGACAATCCAACATCCTTTGGGAAATTTAGGTTAATCTCTCTATGCAACTATATATATAAATTCATCTCCAAGGTAGTTTCACTAAGAATAAAAAGAACCTTGTTGGATAAAATATCGGAAGAACAATTTGGATTTCTAGAGGGAAGACAAATTCATGAAGATGCAAGGATTTCTCAAGAAGTTCTAGATTCAATTACAATGAAGAATCATAGGTCGATAATGATAAAAGTGGACCTATATAAAGCTTATGACAGGGTAAGTTGGTTGTATATCAGACTTATCCTCATTCATTTGGGTTTTTGTCATGAATTTGTAAGCTGGGCAATGAACTGCATCACTTCTACATATTTTTTTGTTTTAATAAATGTGACATTATCTCCTTTCTTTAGACCTAGAAAATACCTTAGATAGGGTGCCCTCTATCCCCTCTCCTTTTTCTTCTAGTTGATGAAGGGTTGACCAAGCTCCTAAATGAGGCTGTAGATAATGGTTACTTCAAAGGAGTTCAAATAGGCACTTCATGCAATATCACTCATTTACTGTTTATGAATGACATCTTGATTTATGTGAAAGATATAAAAGGGTGATTGACAAATTTAGAGACATCATGGCACTATTCTTTAAAGAAACAAGTATGATGATAAATCTCCAAAAATCAATAATCTCCATGTGGGTATTTTCTGAGATAGAGATGATCTTTGTTTCACAAATGTTCCCTTATCAACAAGTAGACTTAGAGAAATACCTTAAATACTTATGTTTTTACCTAAAACCAAATATGTACAAAAAATAAGACTAGCAATGGTCGAGCTCCAGTGGAAAGAAATCTTAATTCATGGTGTAATGGATGGATATCTCATGGAGGGAGGATATTTTTGATCAAAGTGGTATTGGAAACAACTCCAATATATTGTATGTCCCTATCATGGATACCGAAAGAAATATTGGAAATTATTAGAAAGTTATGCTATAGGTTCCTTTGATCTAGGAAGCAAGAGAACAAATATTTTGTACCAACATCATGGAAGAAGCTAGTATTCCCAAAGGAAAAGGATGGTTGGGGATTGAAGAACCCTTTTTTCTTCTCAAAATCCCTAGCATAAAAATATATTTGGAGGTTGACTCAAGGATTTGGGATGTGGGTAAAGTTTGTAAAAGATAAATTTCTTTCTCAAAATAGTGTAGAGGAATGGATAAGAAATTTGGTTAAGTGATTTCATAATGCCTCAAATGTGTGGAAAGAAATACTTTCATCTCAATTTTAGTTGGTGGGAAATTGGTTGACATAAAAAGTGGGAACATGTGATAGAGTGAAAATAGGTTTGGACCCTTGGGTTGGTAGAAAAGGTAGGCACAATCTATCACACCAACTGATACATGAGTTACACAACAACATATATTATACTTTATGATAGGTTGTGAACTAGACCAGAAGAAATATATGGCACCAAGCTTGGTTGTCCTGGAGGGACTTAGGCATTAGGGAAGGAAATGTAGGAGAATGGCATAGATACAAAAATTCTCTAAAAGATAGTAACATCATAATTAGAGAGGAGGAAGACCAACTAGTTTGGTCCCTAAAACTATCAAGAGAATACATACTAAAATTAGGATATAAGGCTCTTGTTAAGGAGGGTAGAGAGGATGTGCATGCCTAGTGGTGGAAAGGAATTTGGAAACTTAATATCCTTTCAAAATAAAAAAAAAGATTCATGTGGTTGATCTTGAATAAGAGGGACCCTACCTGGGATATTATTCAAAAAATGCCTTTTGTTGGGCTTGGATGGTGCAGTTTACACCAATAGGAAGAAGAGACAAATTCTCATCTCTTCATGACCCTCCCCTTTATGTTAAAAGTTTGGAAAGAAGTGGAAAGGTTAATGGGGCATGGAAATATATGGGTAGGAGAAATTATTGAAGTGGAATTTCAAAATTGGTGTGACAACAAGGCCTAAAAATAGGTTAGATCTCTTCCCTTAAATGTTGCATGGGGAGTCTGGTGGGCCCAAAATATAAATTTGTTTGAAAACACAGAGACTTTTCCCTTTAAAATGT
>JASDQU010790247.1:96437-112333 GCA_032191745.1 Picea mariana
AGGAAAACCACTTTTCCCAGACCCCCCCCCCCAATCGTTAAAGGAAGAAAGGTCAGGGGCGTCTGAAAAACACTGTCTGTCGTTGATATGAGCACTGCTTGATCAACTATTGAAAACTGTGCATTCATTAGTCACAAAACAACAAAAGTTCATATCCACAAAAAACTTAGGATAAAAAATATGTTGTGGGTAGCTCTAGCTCCCCCTTATTTTTTTTTTTCACCAAGGGGTCATTTCCTAGTAAACACATCAAATTAAATCAAATAAAAGGTATTTAATCAATCCTTTTGCAAATTTTATTGAAATGAGAAAAACTAAACTAACTCCTAGCCTACTCAACTAACACATTAATCCATCTTAGACCGTTGGATTAATAATTAATCTAACCTAATATATTTGGCCAACGTTAGACTGTTTGGCCAAATTTATTCTTTAACCTATCTAATTTGGCCAAGATTAGACTGTTTGGCCAAATTTATTCACTAACCTATCAACATAAATTTAAAAGGTTTGATCATGATTATACAATATGAGTCAAACCAAGTTTATTTTCATAGGGTTATATATATATATATATAGTATACCCTCTTTTCATTTTTTTTATATTTTTATTCATTTTTTTTAATTTTATTTTCTTTTTCTTTTATTTTGTAGATCATTTGCAGAATAAAATATTATTTACAATACAATACAATTAGAGGAAGAGATTCTAATCACCAGGTGATCCTATGAAATATAGGGTTATAATAGGGCCATCATAAGCAGTTTGGATTCACACCGCTTTTGAGCCCGCAATTCACCACCTTCTGCCACATAGCTCTTCCGCTATACCATGGTTTCAATCGAGGGACTGCTCACAAAATTTATCATTCGAGCATGTTGCATCCCCGTAACGAAACATGGTTGTTGATCTAGTCGTGATCTATGATCTGGGTGCACCTGTTAAATTTAGCGCCACCGCTAAAGTTTATTCGCACACCAATTCTAAGATCCATTAAAAACTCGGATGGAGATGGCACTAATATTGGTGCTTGAACATGAACACTTCCTGGAGGATGATCTCCTGTAGATGATGTGGTGGCCTAATGTCGCTATGCTGACATGTCATGGATGAAGGGGTGACATGTGTCAATTGAAAATAGGTTGAATACATGTCCAAAAATGATTGAAATGAGTGCGATGTGTCAGTTCTAGATGGATGCCATGTATCTCTAACATATGAGCACCATGCGCTAGAACTGATGGGTGCCAAGTGTCTTGGATTTGTGGACTCCGAGAGAAACTACTTTGGAGGAAAACAGGAGTGGGGAAGCTAAAACTCCTGAAGCCCGAAGTCTCGAAGAAAACTACCACAGTTAGATTTGGATGGACACGCGACAACGATCGATGGAATTCGAGAGAAGACACTCTCGATGAAATGGAGAGGGGAGAATTCAAAACTCCCAAAGCCTGAATTCCCAAAGTAAATCATGAATTTTTGATGGAGAAGGACGCGTGGTGCCTGATATTTAACTTCGGGGCATGTGTTTGGTGCTAGACCTTGTGCAACTTTGACATGCCAAATACACGCGAGACGTTGATCTGAACTACTTATAGGATCTCCATCATTGGAAAAATAAACCCGTGCACTGCTTGTATTTTAAGCCCGAAATGAGATTCTTTGAATTTTATGTTTGGATGCTTCTGTGAAACAAAGTAATTTGTCATCTTGAGACCCTTTGACAACTTTATGTAATAACATTGGCTCCACAGGGGATGACATGCTCCTTGTGAGCTTCCAAGAACAAGTAGTTCCAGTGCCTTAGATGTTGGGTTGTGGAGTCAAGCTTAGATACTTCTGCTGAAGGAAACATGCTAACATGTACACTAATATACTTACAAAAAAGAAAACAAACACACATGCTCTAAAAGGAGCTTATTTATGTACAATTCTAGACTAACTGATTTTTTACAATGTGCTAGGTGAAAGAAAACTTCCACCATAGCCACCCAAACTGCTTGGTAAAATAATTTTCCTTTTCATTGCAAATGATCCACAAAAGGTAAGGGAAGTATGAAAACATAATGAAATTTTTTTTTGGAACACTGACCATACCCCCAAATGATGATAAGATGAATAATTTTCCAGGCTCCAATGCTTTTGGAAAACTTAACTCCATACATAACCTTATAGGGTCATAAAGTCTATAATAAGGCATGCTAATCTGGTAAGAAATCATATCCTTCATTGCATCATTGCTTACCTGTTGTTTGATGTTCTCATCATGTACAGGTGGGTAAAGGATTGATGTAGGTTGGCTAATCCTAGGCGATATTTTTTCATTTACCAGTGCTGGACATGAGATGAGATGCACATTTATCCCTCCCTTTTCTCCTTCATGGTCCTCCCAAAGATCAGGTTCATAATTATCATACATAGAAACAATGCTACAAGGTTCCAAAGGAGCCATGAAAAATCTCAGCTCTTCATCATCTTCACTGGAATATCCATAAAAAATTAATTGTTTTAGGTCAACATTTGAAACAAATTCTTCTTCATAAGTAGGGCTGCCAAAAATATCTACTTCAAGGACAGGAATATCCTCTGCATTTTCTCCATAAGAGAAACAAACAACATCTGCCTTCAATTTTGAAAGTCTAGGAAAAAACAAAGAGAAATATTCCCTAGCTTTTGTCACTAGCTTATCATCTATCTCAACTTCATAGTTAGGGGAAATATCTAGTACAGAATACACTTTCTCTTCATCATCAGAAGATTCAAAAGAGACATGTTGATTTTCATGAACATTTAAAGCAACAAATACATCTGATATGATGCCATATGTTTCTGTGTTATTGTTAACATAATGAATATCATTCAACACCTCTTGATCTTCATGATAAATGTTTTCTTCGTCAGTGAATGCTTCATCACAAATCTGGCTTTCATGACTAGAAGAATATTTATGGAGCAAATAAAACTCATTACAACATCCCTCAAAAAGACGTTCAACTGGAAAATATTATTTACAAAAGTAATTGAAAGCTGCATGAAATTCTGTCAAAGAGATGATACTTGCAACTGGGAGAGGTCTACACCAATCATGAGCAATCCCTTCTAATGAATACTTGAAAATATTTATCTAAACATCTTTGTGCACAATACGAAGATGATGAATAAAATCATGAAAATCTAGCAAGTGTTCAGCTGGTTCCTCCCACTCTTCTCCTTGAAATTTAGGAAGGCTACTTTCCCATTCATCTCTACTAGGAACTGGATTAGGGAAACCAACTATCTTTGAAAAATCACATAAATAATAACTCTGAGATAAAATCTTGTCCATTTCAAACCAGTGGAGTCGCAAATAGATTTCCAAACAATGGAGTTTCCATGGTGAAATATGAGCAGTCAGAATAATGTGTCCAATTTCAGTTCACCATCTAAAACTGGATCTTTTCGGCGTCGTTCTCCCAGAGAAGATATATTCACTTCCATCCCCAACAACAGTGACATTAATGTTAGCATTGATATTCACCCTCCGACTACAAGAGGATAAGCCCAATATCCATTAAAAAAAATTAAAATGGATTAAAATTGGTTTGAGTAGGTGGATCCAGACAAGACTGCAAAGAAAGGAAAATATAATAGAGGTCACTACAGATCAGTTCTCGATCATTGGGCTATGGATTCATAAGTATCATGCTAATGAAGGAATTTGAACTTCCTATCAGACAAAAGGATTTATGTGGTGATGAGGAGAAAGAAGAAAAAAAATGTCTGAGTGATGAACCATGAAAGATGGGCAAGATGACAACAGATCCTCTACCGCCTCAGGAATCCATAGATCAGAGAGATGTTACATCTAGACAAGAAGAAAAATAAAAAATGTCTGATGAACCATGGAAGATGGGAATGATGGTAGCAGATCCTCTACCACCTCAAGAATCCATAGATCAGAGAAATTACATCCAGATGAGAAAAACAGAAAATGTCTGATGAACCATGAAATATGGGAAAGACGACAAAAGATCCTCTACCACCTCAGGAATTCATAGATCAGAGAGATTACATCTAGACAAGAAAAATAGAACAACATGTAAACTAAGAATACATTCTGATAAAAGMAACTCAAAGGAATCTTCAATAACATAATATTTACAATCCAATCCCCTCAGGATTACAACTGAAAAATACAGAGCCCTGCTCATAAAAATATCTCGACTCTCCAGCCTTTGAAAAACACCTCCCCTTACATATCATTCATCTGATGTATTTATAGTCAAAAGAATAGACATGTCTTACTTATTGGGTGCTTCTTCTCTAGTGTCGTGTGTCTTCACTTCTCTGTCTTGTTCCTTTTGTCAGAAGGAAAATATGGTCAGTATGGGCCTGCAGGAAAGAATGCCCTCTGTGGTACCTCGAGCTGACAGTCTTCTGTTTCCATGGACAGACCCTCCATGCTTTCTAATTACTGAGTGAGTCGAGGTTTCAAACACCAATCCTTTCTTTTCTTAATTGAATCCTCAGGATCGAGACGAGGCTTAACGCCTAGGGGGATACCACATGTTTCTCTCGGATTTGACGTTATATAAGCACGTGATTGTGGGGCCATCAAAGGTGGTTTGGATCCACACTACTTTTGAGCCCACAATTCACCACCTTCCTCCACATAGCTCTTTTGATATACCATGGTTTCAATTGTGAGACCGCTCAAGAATTTTATCGTTCAAGCATGTTGCGTCCCCGCAATGAAGCATGGCTGTTGATCTAGTTATGTTCCACGATATGGGAATCCCTACTAATTTAGGATCATTCTAACCACACTTGGATATGGCGCTAATTTTGGCGTTGAACAAGAACACTTCCCAGAGGATGATATGACGTGGTGACCTAATTTCACTATGTTGACGTGTCTTGAAAAGAGAGGTGACACCTATTGATGCCAGATGGATGCCATGTGTCATGATAGATGAGAATGCCACATGTTTGAACTAATGAATTCCATGTAATTTAGCACTTCATAGCTTAGGGGTGGTCTACATGTAGAGATGGAGATCCGAAGTGAATGATGCCCATCGATCTGAGGAGGACATGCAGTAGGGATTTGTGGACTCCAAGAGAAACTACATCGAAGGAAAATGGGAGCGGGGAAGCTGAAACTCCCGAAGCCCAAAGTCCCAAAGAAAAATACCACCTTTAGATTTGGATGGACACACGAAAGCGATCAGTTTACTTTGGGAGAAAACACTTCGAATGAAAGCGAGAGGGGAGAAGAAGAAACTCCCAAAGATCGAATTCCTGAATCAAATCATGATCGTCCAATGGAGAAGGATGCATGGAGCCTACTCTTTAACTTATGGGCTTATGTCTAGTTCTAGACCTCACACAACTTTGAAATTATGAATACACGTGAGTCGTTGATCTGAACTGCTCCTGGGATCTCTGTCGTTGGAAAAATAAAACCCGCTAGGGGCTTGTAGTTTAAGGATGAAATGGGATGCCTTGAATGTGTTTGGATGCTTCTATGAAACAAATGACTTGGTCATCTTGTGACCCTTTGATAGATTTATGTGATAACAACTTCGTCCCATTTGGTAAAGTAATCCACTACCATGATAATGTACTTGTGTCCATTATTGGATGGAGGATGGAAATTCATGAAATCTATGCCCCATTTACAAAAGGGGTCGGATGTGATGACCGAGTGTAGAAGAGATGGGGAAGCTCATGCTTTGTTTGCATAAATCTGGAATTTATCACATCACTTGACAACATGGATGCATTCATGAAACAAAGTGGGCCAAAAGTATCCTACTCAGATGATTTTTTGGGAGGTGGACATACCCAAGAGGTGACCATCACAAGTGTCACTATGGAAATCATTCAAGACTCGGTCGACTTCTTCGATGGTAAGACATCGTCGAAGGATGGTATAAAACCCTCGTTGGTAAAGAATGTCCCCGATGAGGAGGTATCAGGGAGCCTGATGGAAAATGCGTTGGCGGTCATCTTGAGAGAGGTGAGACCCAAAATTCTGTGTATGAAGACAGATGAGGAGGTCTCCGTACCAGGGGTTTTCAGAGGGGATGAAGACAAGGTGTTCATTGGGGAAATCCTCATTGATGGGGGAAGCTTTGGCGTCTGATAGAAAATCTATAATGAGTTTAGCTAAGAAAAGAGATTTCTTGATTTTGGGAATAGAGAACTCTAGATCATATTCCTGGAGGATAACGATCCATTGAGAAAATTTTCCATTGATATGTCATTGACTAAGCAAGCACTGCATGGGGTTGGAATCTACTAATACCTTGGTCGTGCGAAGAAGAATGTAATGCCACATTTTTTGGACTGCGAGGACAACTGCTAACATGAGTTTTTCATCATGATTATACTTTAAGGGTAATCCTAAAAGGTTTTTACTAATGTAGTAAATCACATGTTCACACCCATCATCCCCTAATTGGATGAGGAATCCTATGAATGAAACATCAGAGGATGATAAGTATAGGATGTAATCGCGATCATAGTCTGGGGGACTAATCAAAGGGGCTTTGGATAGGGAAAATTTTAAATCATCAAAATCCATTTGAGCATGTTTGTACCATCTAAATGGGATATCATGACACAGTAAGAAGAGAAAAACATGTCCGCGAGTGGTCTAGTCTAGGACAAAGTGAAATAAAAAGTTGGCTTTTCCTTGCAAGCTCTGGATTTGGCGTAAAGTCCTAGGTGCTAGAATTTTTGTGATAGCTCAGACCTTGAGGGGGTCCATAATGATGCTGTGTTGAGAGAAAATGAGCCCAAGGAGGTGCTCGACAGTGATGCCAAAGAGACACTTGAGCGGGTTCAAGCAGATATTATATTGGCGACATCGTTGGAAAACGATGCATAAGTTGTCTAAATACTAGGTTCGCTTTTTGGATCGAGCAGTGAGGTCGCCCAAGTAAGAGAGAATGATGCGAGAAAGGTCATGAAAGACATAGGTCATGGTCTATTGGAAAGTAGCACCTGCATTTTTGAGTCCAAAAGGCATGATGTGATAAGAAAAGGTATCTGAAGGGGTTGTAAAAATGGTTTTGTACTCATCTGCTGGGTGGATTTTAATTTGATTATAGTCGAAGAACCCATCCATAAAGGAAAGTGCCTCATGTCCGACAAAATCATCGATGATTTGGTCGATGAAAGGGGTTGGGAAGTTGTCTTCGGGAAAAGTGTGGTTGAGGTCACAAAATTCGGTGCAGACGTGAATAGTTCCCTTTTTTTTGTTAACGGGAATGGGGTTGGAGACCCAAGAAGTGTACGCAATGGGGTAAATGAACCTGACTGCACGTAACTTGTCAATATCAACTTTGATAGCTGCAACTTTGGATGGGTGTAGGGGATATTTATTTTAATGAATAGGGGCGATATCCAATCATGTTTCGATTCAATGTTAGACTATAGAAGGATCGAGGCCAGGCATCTATGTACATGACCAGGAAAAAATATCTCGATATTCCTGAAAGAGATCTTTGTAAGCAATGATTTCTTCAGGGGAGCATACAATGCCAATGGTGATCTCTTCTATGATGCCTGATTTAATGGAAATGTCAATTTTGAATGTGGGGGAGATGTTGGCCATGTTTCCTTCTTCAAAAGCATCAGGGGCAGGGATAGGTTTTTTGAACCATTCAATATGCCCCGAAAAAATTAAATCCTTGTTTTCGATTGCGGACAGAGAGGTTTGATCGGGAGGGTGAAATACCTATTGTGAGAGAAAAAGTGCTCGATGATGGAGCGCATTCCAAGAGGAATCAAGGGTAGTTAGTTCCTCCAATATATATTCGTCATAGTGGAATATGTGAGAATACAAAGGATCCGAGGAGATGGCAGGGGGAACTGTCAACGAGTAAGTGTTATTGTCCTCAAGGGGTGAGGATGTAGAAGGGATATCGTGTATAGGGTGTGATGGCTTGCTTGACATAAACCAAATGTCACGATACTGTGGATAGTATCTCATTTGCTCGGGGACTGACGACGAAATATAATGAATGTCAATGATGTTAGCATAAGTAGGGAGTGCCTGAGAGAGCTCAGGCCGAGATGTGTGTCGTACTACGACTAATGTTTGGAGGAACTGAGGCAGAGATAGGAAATGATGAGTGTAATGGCCATATTCTGAGCATATGGCACACACAAAATTGGTTTGTAACCATTTCTTGCATGTGGTTGAGGACTCTATAGTAGCGGTGGATGTACTTGGTGGAGTGGTAAGCAATGGGGTTTCTTTAGGGAGCTCGATAAGATTGTGTAACTGGGGCATAGTAGGAAATGTGTTGGTGGGGTGTCATTATCTTTCACATAGTGTGCAAGGAGGTTGGGATTGGGGAGGGAGTGGAGATATGGGCTTGTTCTTCTTTCGTCTGCCCCCGGTAGTGGTAGTGTTGCCGCCAATTGTGGGTGAGGGTGGTGTGGTAGGAGTCAGTACTGGGATTTGCATTTGTAATCCCTCTGTTTGAGGAGGGAAAGATGGTGAAGGTGTTACACCTCAAAATTACTCACTTCAATAGTGTCTCAAGTGTCGTCATTACAAGTGTTGTAAGTGTCGCATCTTGTCCGCAAGTGTCACATCTTGACCACAAGTGGTGTAAGTTTCACAAACATCATACTACCATCTTGCCTATGTCATGCCTCTAATGACATCATAAAGACACTTAAGACACATCAAAGGCTAGTTTGGAAGAAGAGAAATCACTTGACAGGGAGTACAAACCTTTTTCCACTGAAAGAACCATTAAAAAATGGATTTTGGAGAGGAGCACTCCCCTATCCACTGTAAGGGAGTGTTGGCACTCCCTGAGCCTCTTTGGGGGAGTCTTTGAGCACCTTGTGTACCCTTTTGGGGGAGCGCTACCCTTTTCTGAGCAAGTTTTGGGTTTGTTGAGACAAATCAGGGAAGAATCCCTCATCTCTTGAAGGTCGTTGGATTCGAATAGATGGTCAAGGCACGATCTCAGGGAAGATCCTTAACTGAAAGAGAGGAATCCTCAACTTATCCCAAAGATCTCTCAAGTGGTTGAGCCTCTCCAAGGTTATATAAGGAGGCCTTCTCATGGTGAAAAGGGAGATGGAGATTGAGAATTACATCAAACTTATGATCTCATGAGTGAGATTTCATCAAAGCAATCAGTGGATATTACTTGAGAAAAGGGGTTGGACAAGGAGAACTAGAAGAAGCTGTTGCACCTTCATTCAAAGGATTGTAAGTATTTTTACTTGTTCTCATTAATAATCAATGGTTGGCATGTTTCTTTCAAACTTATGCTTGTTCCATATGAGTTTGTATATAGTAGATGGATCTATATTTGATCTAATCTCAGTAGAGTAGGAAGTCCATTGTATCTTTGTTTTTCCTACAGGACCTATCAGGGAGCTCAGGATCAAAGCTCAACTAGGACTTTGCAAGGAAAAATGTCGCTAATAAGGTACATATTTTTCTCCTTATATTTCATTTATTAGCTTGATTAGATCTAAAAGGAAGTCAGTGCCCATGTTAAGCACTTTTCTGTCTTAGCCTTAGGAGTCTAGAGACCAAGAGGGAATCCACTTGTCCACAGGGGGATTCACCTACAATAGTAATTGGCGAATCCACTGGGGAGGAAACCTGATTTTTGTTTCCTTTCCCAAATCTTGTTTTAGCCCTTTTCCCACTCATTTTACCTTCTCCATATTTCCATTTTGATTCTTATATTTGTTTGATTTCCTCTTTATTTCATCATGATAACCCTGATTGACTGAATTTCTTTGATTTTTTGAGTTTCTGGGCATTTTTCTGAGTTTTTGGAGAAGAGCGCCCCCCCTTGTTGTTATCAGAGTGCTAGCACTCCCCTTTAGTCTTACATAGAGTGATGGAATGCTTTGGTGCCCCTTACACCAGAGCACTACCCAATGTTTGTGAGAAATTCTCCAGAATTTTCATCTTCTGAAGCTATTTCTTGGTCTTGGCACTTGCTCAGGGTCTCATACTCTCAGTCCATCTTGGTATTGGCCTTAAACACCCTATTTTCTATGGATTGATCCTCTTTTGTTTGGGAATTTGACATTTTATTTCCTTTTCTTGAATTCACTCTTTGTCTTTGCTGACCTAGAGTTAACTTGTTATTTTCTTCTCCTTTATCTGACTGAGTGGAAACTTTTGTGAGGAAATCCTAAGGTCTGTGAACCTTTCCATCTGATATTTGAGGTCAGTTTTCCAACATTTCTCTTTTGTTTGAGGTTTTTTGGTTTTTCAACTTTGGTTATCTTTATCCTTCTTGTCTATTTCACAACGAGAGTGTATTGAGGTTTTCTTCTGATTGTTTAATCCTAAAGTCTGATTCACATTTAAAAGTTTTACATCTGATTATCATTCGCATATAAGCAAAAGGAAACATTTTAGTGATTGGTTTGGATATTAGAAGGCATTTCTGAAATTTTTAGCATTGCATTGGATTTGATTGAGAAACACTTGTATGAGGACATTGCATCTTAGTGTTTGATAGTGAAAACAACTTTTTATCTTTCCCTTAAATAACCATTCATCAAAAGACAATGACTACTTATCATTTTCTTGTGCATTTTTGGGAATTGAGTCATCATACCATTAGTTTCATTGTCATACACCCTTTGAGTAAATAACAACCGTAAAATCATCGCTAATTAAAATTTATCTAGAAAATTTTGTTTTTAGGATCTTCCACCAACATTAGACTAGGATTAACACTTTGGATTAGGCTATGAGTACAACTCTCCAAATTTTTCAAAATGAACATTAGCATCCTGAGATATGGAGAGTCAAATACAATTGTCGTATAGGCTTTTTGGGATTCCCCTCTCACACAAGGGTTACACACAAGGTCGCATTCGGGAGAATTACGAAGATTATCCCTCCGTGGTTCAACTGTTTGTAGTGGTCGGATCGTATATTGGGGGTCAATTGAGGGTATACCCATGATTATGTGTGGGAGCCTCTCGATTTGATTTTGGACTTGTTATCCTACCCATATGTTCGGATCAAACTGTCGACTGTACCCTCGCAGGGGATAACTGCGAGTTGGTGTCCTTAGTTGCCATAATTTTTAGGTACTTACATGAGGTGATAGTGAAGGGAAGTCTCATTGTACCTAGAATAGACATTGGTCAAATTCACTTGGGCTCCTTGGAGGGTAAATCCATAATTACTACATGGAAGCTTGCACCAAGGTGAAAGTCCATTAATAAGGTCACCTTTGTAACTGTTCCACCAGATCCTAGCCCCTTCTTGACTTGGTTACATGACGTTGAATTTCATCACCAACTAGTACAGTCATCGAGAGAAGTTTTGTTTGCTTGGTTTTGATTCGTAGATTTTATTAGCGTATGCTATTTCTTCTTGTTAGTTGGCCCTAGATTTTCAGCGTGTACTGTTATTCTCCAAAATTGATCTTGTAGACAATAAATGTCTTCGCCGATCACATAGGATGCAAGGGATGCCTCCGGAAGGCTACCAACCCTTACCTCCTAACCCTCCAGAAGACAACTACCATGGAGAGGTAGAAAATCAATCTGACGCTGGGAGTGTTATTGATCCTCCATTAGACAATTTAGAAGGCGCTTTGGTTATGGTTTAGAATCCCACTCCTCACACTACATCTATGTCGGTAACCCCTCTCGAACCACTTTTTCTTCGTTTAGACTCCCTTGGGAACATCATAGACGAAGAGGTCCCACAGTTACCTGAGAGAGAATTTATCGAAACATATATGGGATCCACAGAACCAACCTTTGGTGATGAGTATAGGACTCTTATTCGTCCTACCACTACAGTATATACAAATCCTAGACCTGCTCATTCTATATGGAGGACTTCATCAGGACGCGATCTCTATGAGAATTTTGAATCCTTTCGACAAGCCTTTAATCCTCATGACCCTCCTATTGAAACTGGGCCATCTGGTCAAATTATGAATTGCCCCATTGATCAGGTCATTAACCCTACTATTGATTCAACACAAGTCTATCCTAATGCTGGACTCATCACCTCTACTCATTCCCAAGGCACTTCGATCCCTACCCCCACTTTTACAAACTTTCACTCTATAGATCCACATGTTCCGCATGATCTTGCTGGGACATCTTTTCACCCGAGAATGCAGACCCTTTCCAACCAAATACATTCGACTGGAGGCAAACCACCATCTAGTGGACCTGTCCCTATTGGAAGACCACTATCCTATGGCGGGCCTACCCCTCCTAGGGGACAACCCCCTTTTCATGTTCTTCTCAGAGGTCAACCTCCCTTTTCCAGTCATACCCCAGTCATTAATCCACCTTTGGTAGGGGGGAAAACTTCATCTATTGGAAACCCTTCATAATCCTGGGGAGTATCTTTCGGAGGCACATTTACCCAAGCCAATGTTGGGGGGCACTCATATCATAACCCACAAGGAGGAGTATCAAATCCTATTCCTTCCGGACCGTCTTATGGACAACCTTATCTGGGCGGCATCCCAAACACCACCTGGAGTCCTCAAGGACAACAACCTTATCCTCCCCATGGGTCTAATGTGTATCTACCTCCGAGATCTACTCCTTACCCTCCTCAAGGGTACAATGTTCATCCTCTTTCTGGGAAAGTGAATCACCTGGCTTATAATGCTCAGAACCTATGTAAATGTTTCTCAGCCATCATCGAATCCTGTTTATCCTGGTCAACAACAACCATATGTAGAAGAAACTATTGGTTACAACTATCCACCTAACCCAGTTTATGGTCCTACTGGTGTTCCTATGCCACACTAGTATAATCCACAAATTGATCAACAACTACCTTTCCTTGCAACTTTGGATCTCCCAAACTTGTCTCGGTTAACCAATGATCCTATTTTTCATTCACCGGTTTGGCCAGTTATTCCAGCTAAAATTCCTTCTAATATTCCAAAATTTGACAAAAAATCTAGAGAAGATCCAAATAACCATGTGATGAATTTCCATTTGTGGTGTTCATCAACTCCCTCATGGATGATTCTACATGTTTGCGTCTTTTCCAGCAAACACTTACTGGCTCTGCAACAAAGTGGTGTATTGAACTACCAAGTGCTTCTTTTCATGATTTCAACTCCCTTTCCATGTTTTTCCTCACACACTTTCAACTACCTATTCTCTATGAGACGGATATTGAACTCTTGACATCCCTTCATCAAACTGACTCCATGAATATCTTTGACCATATTCATGAGTGGAGACAACGACAAAGGATGATCAAGGTAATCATTCCTGACATATTATTGGCGGAATGGTTTACTAAATCACTTTTACCCATGATCGCTTGTGATATTTCTATGGGTGGCACAGTCACCGAGGAAGAAACCATTGCTCAGGCTCAGTTTTAGATTTGGTTTATTCCCAATATGGTACTTTGTATGATTTTCTTCCAAATGTTGCTCGAGCTAATACCGATCCATCCAAGCCGTCATCCTCATCTCATGCGGATGGTGTTATCGGTTCCGTCAAAAGTCAATCCACTTCCTAATCGACCACACTCTCCTCTACCTCCCCCCAAAATCAGATCTATGAGGTGAATGAAGTTCACTCTGCCCCTTTACAACAATCCAGAGGCAAGAAGAAGAAAACAAATAAATCAAAAAATACTAATAACAATGAACAACCAAAAAATGAATCTCAAACACCTGCTACTGAAAAGAAACCACAACAGAAACCAAAATTTGTTGGCATGTTTACAGGCAGGTATGCTTGTCATTGATGGCAAGATCAGAGTATGCAACAATGGAAAAACAGGGACAACGTAAGCTCAGAAGAGATAGTGCAGAGGTGCACGAAGAGCGCAAGAGTGTGCTTGTCTATTTGATGGCAAACAAGCACGCAAGGAAGATCAACAGCGCATGGATAATTTCATGGAAAGATTAGAAGTGTAAAATCCATTTCAGAGTTTCAGATACCAGGAGATTGAGAAGTCAATAGTTGAGACTCTTCACCACAGGAGTCCTGGAGTTGCGAAATCTGGAATCCCAAAATCACGAAATAGGCACATAAACAAAGAGTTTTGTAGACCGGGAAATAACTCCATTTCAGAGTTTCAGATACTGGGAGTTGGAAGAGTCAAGACTCTTCATCATCAGGAGTCCTAGAATCATGAAATGCAAAATGTTGAAATCCTGGAAGAAGGAGGACAATTTCGGATACCGGGAGTTGAAGTGTCAAAACACTTCACCACAGGAGTCCCAGAATCGCAAAATGCGAAACGCCGAAATCCCAAAATCAAGAGACAGTTTCAGATACCGAGAGTTGGGGATGTCAATAACTCTTATTACAGGAGTCCTAAAGTCATGAAACCCAAAGTTGAAAAATGTGAAATCGTGAAATTTTAAAGACTCCATACCGAAGGTTCGGATACCGGGAGTTGGAGATGTCAAGGACTCTCACGACAGGAATCCCAAAGTTGCGAAGTGCGAAAAGCTGAAAAGTTGAGTTGACTCCATTTCAGAGTTTCACAGACCAGGAGGTGGAGTTGTCAAGAACTCTTACGTCAAGAATTTCGAAATCGCGACGTGCGAAATCACAAAGAGATCTAGACTGTCGAATCATCTAGGGTGTGGACTGTTGATTCGACTCCATTTCAGATATTTGGATACCGAGAGTTGGAAGATTCAAGTGATGAGACTCTTCATCACAAGAATCGTGAAAGGTAAAAATGCGAAATGTCGAAATGATCAGAGCTAGTGCAACCANCAGGAACGCCAAAGTGCCAAAAAGTGAAATCGTGAAAGCACTATATGGATAAGCACTCGGTCACCTCTTGTAGTCACATCACCGAAGATCTGTATAGAAAATATTGAAGTGGCAAGCCCATTTCGGAGTTTTGAAGATCGCGACTTGGAGAGTCGAAATGCCTCACAACAATATTGCCAAATTGCCGAAATGTCAAAATGAAAAACACGTTTTGGCTTATACTGTGATCATAGCCATTGGTCACATCAGCAGAAGATGAAGGAAGGAGCTAGTGCAACCATGCACAATTTTGGAGTTTTAGGGACCTCGACATGGAGCGTCAAGAAAATCTACCACAGGAATGCTGAAATCCCGAAATGCCGAAATGCGAATTAAACGCAAGATCCTACGGATCCAATCCAATAGTGCAGGTGATTTTGAATATGATCGGAGGGCTACTGCTGCACTTCACAGTGTAACTGCCAGAAATGACTAATGGTCTCTGCCAGAGGATGAGCTCGATTATGATGAAGAAGACGAAGATTCTCAACTACTCGAGAGGCCAAGGAATCTCAGTATAACACCCAGTGATGTTGGACGCGTGGGACATACCACCAGAGAAGCTGGAGAGTCGAAATGATGATCAGGTAGACTACTCGACATGAGTAGGAGAAGTATAATAGATAGGAGTCGTGGCTACAGGCAAGATAGGAGTGGAAAAGGGAAGTGTGAGTAAACACCCAGCTGTGGAAAACAGTGGGAGGGGGAGAGCATGCAAGAGCTTGGTGCATATTGCATGCACAAGCAGCACAGAGACTATAAGAATGTAGAACAAAGAAGAGATTGAGTTTGTTGCGGTTGAGTGTGATTGAGGTGTGAAGAAGGAGGGAGAGCGCAGCAACATAAATGCATAGAAGGGGAATGGTGCATTGAAGGGATATGGCGTAGAGAGCATAAAAGGAAAAAGAATAGAAAGTGCAAGGAGTGTGCAGAAGACACTGATGCAGACAGAGCAGCGTAGTGTAGCAGAAATGTGATGAGACTGGTAAGCCATTGAAGAACTTTATATCACTATAATAATTCTTAATAGAAAATATTTAGATTTCAGGGTGGTAGGGAGGTGGTAGGGAGGACTGTTGTCCTCAGAGGTTCAAGTGGGTGCTTGAACACAGGGAGTTGTAGCTTCCATCTG